>OMLI01032256.1:0-14412 GCA_900302605.1 Rondeletia loricata | reverse complement strand
AACGATTTCCTTGTCGTTTCTAGTTTTTAAGAGAAAAAAATCAGTTAAAATCGTAAATTGGATGTGGTGTGAAATAATCGGAGATTTTATTTTTAGGCCATATCGCCCAGCCCTAATGTGATTGTGAGTGATGCTTGTTGTCAAATCAGATAAATCCAAGTCTGAATATTGGAAGTGAATTCCATTGATTATCATTGTAGTGACACAACAATTTCAACAATTTGTCTTTCTGTGAAGTATCTGAAATACTTATAATGATGAATGACTATTTAGTAATTAAACCTGTAAAGGCACTGTTTTAGTACTGCACTCAGGTAAGGTGTGTGTGTCTGTCTGTGCGTGTGCGTATAGACATACAGTATATGGATGAAAAAGATACTGAAATGAGTTGGTTGTGCAGATGCTGGGTATACATAAAATATTTTTTAAACCATTGATTCATTTTAATGCATCTTTTTTATTAAGTTACATTTTTGGTACACTGGTACATTTTTGGAAGATTGAGAGACATGGATACAATACTCTTTATGAGTCAATCAATCAATCAATCATGTTTATTTATATAGCCCTTTTATACAAACATGTCTCAAAGGGCTTTACATACCATCATATATACATACTACATCATATACTAAGTACATCATATACATCATCATATACTAACTACATTATATACTAAGTACATCATATACATCATCATATCATATACATACTACATCATATACTAAGTACATCATATACCATACTGCACACCTATGGGTAATTTAGAGTCTTCAGTTCACCTGACCTGCATGTCTTTGGACTGTGGGAGGAAACCGGAGCACCCGGAGGAAACCCACGCGAACACGGGGAGAACATGCAAACTCCACACAGAAAGGACCGGGGCGGAGATTCGAACCCACGACCTTCTTGCTGTGAGGCAACAGTGCTAACTGAGCCACCGTGCCATCCTCTTTTAGACTACATGTCATAAGAATGTAAGTGAGTGATATGACATAATCACACTATTTGTAGAGTGGTTGCTTTATGTTTGCGGGTCTGACAATTATATATTATATTATATATATTATATAATATTCTTTTTTACAAAGTTAATTTAAAGCCAGTACAATCATGTCTGTGTGTATATCCTAATTTGTGTGGAATTGAAAATCTATCTGTCACATTAACAATCACACACAAATCCTCACCATTTGACTTCTGAGTGTTGAGTTATGGGTGTTTGAAAGGTTGATATGTCATATGCTGATGGCAGTTCTACGTCCCATTCCAGACAAACAAAAATAAAACTTCAAACCAGTTGACCTACTGTCTAACGCTAAACTATCGATATCTAATGATAATGATGAAAAGCTGAGCCTGTTGAGTAATTATTATTGAAGTGGAATATAGACAAAATTGTTCTGTTGTCTCCCTTTATTTATTTATTTGGGTTTTTTTCTGTGTAAGTTCTATATACCTACATCCTATAACAACAAATCACTATCATGGCGTATTCCTACAGGGATTTGTAGTCTATCTGTGGTACTCAATAGTAAGTTTGCAGTGACCTCACCGTACCTGATGGTATTGTTTATCTTCTGTGGTACAATTATATTATTCCTACAGTAGGAATAATATAATTGTACACAGAAGATAAACAATACCATCAGGTACGGTGAGGTCACTGCAATATCACTTTAAAACGTTAAGTCCCTGTAGGATGTGATATTTGATATTTCTTCTAAAATGTATTATAGGATTACTTTTTCGCAAGGGATGAAATGTGTAACCAATGAAAACTTTGTAGTTTATCAGTCTGCATTCCTGTGGGGTTTTTTCGAAAAGTTTATTTGTTGGATTTTGTTGAATGAAAATAAACGATAGATAGCTTAATAAGAGTGAAACCGTTGCCTGCATCAGACCGTGGCGCAATTGCAGCATAAGGACAGAGGAAGATTCCTGGGATGTCTCCAAGCAACCAGAACCTGACGCAACCTTACCGCCCCTCCTCCGGTCCCTCTCTGCTCAAAAACAAGCGGACCGACCGAGGAGCTGTAGAGGGAATCAGGGATCATATCACAGAGAGCGGACTTGTGGTACCCTTCACTGATGTGGCTGTTTGGATCAACAGTGGCCGGTTAGAAGTTGGCTGCGCAGCACGGAGATTCTTGTAAGGTATACGGACCATACGCAGTTTGCATTACAGCATTTCTAGTGATGGTTGGTTGGATTGACTAAGCTTGCAACACGGTAAATGGAAAGCTAGAGTAGTATATGTTCTACTGAATGTCTGCTCGTGGAAAAAACGTGGAGGCAACACGCCACGCAGTTCATCACTGCGGTGATGTGTGGAGGTATTTTTTGTGCGTCTGCAGGCTATTCCAGTAAGTTCAACTTCAGCCCTAATTGTATATGTGGATCTTTGGCCTTTAATAGCCTAGGTATGATGCGTATAGGCTGTTTCCTGATTAAACCAGTGAGAGCCACATTGTAGCACATGGGCTACTGATAAAAACTAACTGGGCCACATGCCCAATTTCCAATTCTTTGCATATGTAAATGTTTTGCGCAAATGACAGAAGCGCTCTATTCATTTGTAAACTTGGACACCGTTTTGGATAGGCTTTGACATGTCCCGTTTTATGGGCTGAGACTGAAATAATCTCAAGTAAACCAGTAAAAACAGCAATCCAGAAAAGAGAATTAAGACTTAATGCTTATTTCTGTTATTACTGAAGACATAACCACTCCGGTTTATTCACTGCCAAGTCTTTAGAACTGCTATACGTCTTCTCCCATAAAATAGTTTTGCATGTTATTTAGGAGATAATTAAAGCTTTTATTTCTTTATAACAATATAGTAATGAGATATGTTTAAGGTTAGGATGTTTAAATATGCTTTTTTTAAAGACACAATTAAGGAATCATAATTGCTGGTCACAACACATGACCTTTTCCTAGATAACAGAGTGCTTCCTCGTCCTTTTCTGAATGACGTGAACCAGGAAAGAGCACCTGTTGACACTGCTATCCAATATGGAGTTCCCTCTCTTCTTATTGTGATTGGTTTAAGTTTCAGGTTGGAAAGGGGGCGCAATTTATCTACATAGCAACTAAAGTATGGTATTATTATGTATTATTATTATTAAGTAGTATTATGGTAAATCACTGTTGTCATCTAATAATATGGGATATGTCATACAGTATTTGCTCTGTACCTTCATGGATGCCTTTTATGTGAACAAAGTAGGCTAATTATCACTTTGGTATAACCTGTGAGCCTATTGATCATTTCCATGGATCCAGTGTATACCAGCACATAATCCACACTCCAATTTGAAACTCAACATCTTTGAATTGGAATGACAGCTCAGAGAAACGTGATGTTATAGAAGCTATGGAAAGACGCACAGTAAGCCTAGATTAGTTACAGTGCGGTTATGTTTGTTATGTAGACATTGACTACATGTTCCAGATAGAAGACCCAGACACTCTAAGCTGTTTGGTCAGACCAGCTGTTTTGGCATCTCATACTCCCAACATCACAAAATGGATTTTATCAGTGTGGCGTCCCTGCAACTGGACGTTGCAGAGCAATCAAATTCTGCAGTCAGTAGCCATGAAACCAGAGGAATGTTATGGGAAGACTGGCATGCTTGGTGATTTTGATGCCAGTTGGGACATTTGGGATAATGGGGAGACATTGTCTTTCTTTCCTAAGCTCCAGTAGTGTCATTATTTGCCCCAAGCCGCATTTGATATTCAGGATGTACATTTTGGCTGCCTTGAGATTAACGTTTCCTGCTGGTCTGTGTGAAAGAGCCTGGGTTCACCATAAGTGCCTCTTAAATTACTAGGCAGCCAACAAACAAGAAGAGGATTGTAATGAGTATGGCCACTGAAGATGCTGTTATTTACAGCATATCAGAGAAACATTATATAAATACTGTGTCTGTTTCTTATACCCTTTATTTGACATAATTAGTGAAGACAACACATCATTATATACTGTATGCTCTACACAGTGGACTTTAACACACACACCTTCTGCGGTCATCTAAACATCTTTGCTCTACAGTTCTCTTTCACAATCTAAATCACTTCCTTACTGTACATACATGGTCTTTACAAAGTCTTTAAAAATGCATGTGGCATGGATTTTACTCCTCTTCTGATGGTCTCCTATAACAATGCAGTCTCCAGAGACACATTGATTCCTGTAGAGAATAAGGAGAGGATCCATTCCCCAAGCATTTATAAGTCGGTAAGTCGGCTATTCTGCACAGTCAGAACACTGTTTTACCTTGCAAAACAGCCAAGCCTATCATTAGATACAAGGGCAATGACTTCACTGCTGGTCTGCTGTGCCCATTATGGAATAACTGAGTGGTAACCACTTACTGAGTGCTTGAAGACTTTGTAAGAGGACCCTGAGCCAAAAGCCTTCTTTTGCAGCCTCTGCAAAGTATGTTTATGTTATATCATCTAAGAAAAGTAATTAAATGAAACCAGGAAGTTTCCATATTCATGCACCTTGGGTTTATTACTCAATTTGAATTGGGTGAATGAACTGTAGGATATTCGGTGGTGTAAATTGATTTGTATCTAGATGTACAGTATGATAAACACTACATTACAAATATGGGCTCCCTATAAAAATGTAATGTGATATAAATTTTTAACTGCTGCCTAAGGGACAAAATATACATTGTTGAACAGTCCCTTTTAACTATGTCTTCAAAGGCATCATCAAAATAGGTCTACGGTAATTGACTCTACCCATGTCATTTGTCTATTGAGGCATATCCTGAGTGAACTGAGGAACACGCAAATACGCTCATAATGGGCCGTATCGGTTGAGGTTGTTTCTGCCTCATTCTGTACTTTTTAAAACATGTGTAGTGATGCTACATATGTTTTTGGTGGTTAATAGAAGGAATGCTGTAAAAGTTCAAGCGTATCAGACAGTCAGCCCACTGTCAGTCTTCTGTCACTGTCACTTCAGGTTGCTTAAGGCTAAGCCCTGAGGACAGGAAGCACAAAAAATGCTGATTCATTTACAGTGCCTGTGTCATTGCAATGGAAACGGCTTGTTCCCATTAAATGGAAATCCTGGAGGTGTGTTCCTCAGCGTGCTGATCCTGTTTATTTAACATATAATGACAAGAGTCCAAAAGCTTAATCTGAGTCGATTTAAAGTACTTAGGAGAGCTGTCACAGAAGCAGCACATAGCCTTTATGTCTGATGTCATATTAGAGTTTTGTCTCTTGTCATTTGGAGATGCTTGACAATGGTATGCTCAGCAAATGTGAAAGCATTTCATAACATGCATTTTGTTTCCGCTACAGTTCTAAAGATGATCTGCTTCCAAAACACCAAAGGAAAATATTGAGGACTAAACAGTAACAAGGAAAGAGGTCATCAATGAAGAACAAATATCTTTATTATTTTTCCACTTGACTTGGACACATTTTTGAGGAGTTTTTTTAATTTATCAGAATAATGATGGAAGCACCCTCAATTCCTCAGATTATGGTGGATACGGCCAGTGACCTGGAAGAAGCAGAGAAGGAAGATGAAGGACTGGCTGCAGATGACCATCTCATGACCTTGAAGGCCTTGACAGAGAAATTAAGATTGGAGACCAGGAGAACTTCTTACCTAGAGTTTAAAGCCCGGCTGGAGGCGGAAAGCTTCAGAGATTCAGGAATTCAAAAAGAGCAGGTGGAGCCTGAAGGGAAGCCAGTCACACCCGAAGAGACTGTAGTGAACTCAGATGTGATTCAGTGCAAGTTGCCTTCAGGTTTATTGAAGGGATTCGGGAATATCGACGAGGCTCTCATTTGGCTCAGGAAAGAACTGGTGAGGAATTGATTACATTCTCATCAAGCTTGGAAATAGGGGGTTTGCCAAAAGCTTGGATGCTCTAAAATAATTATTTTGGTTACATATTGCAGCCAGTGTCTGGTCCTATTACAAAGACATTTAGAAATGTACCCCTAAAAATTGTCATATGTTGAATACTAATAGCAGAGGGTTTGCAGTTAAAGGCCAGAGAGAAAATGACTTCCTGCTTGTTAGCTAATTAGAATTTAACAATGGACCCAATGTCCAGTGCTGTATTATTGCCCAAAAGAATCTCATTCAAGTTAAAGTGAGCGAGATTGATCTTTTCATACACAGTTTTACTCTGCTCAATTATGTTGCACATTCACTCGTGGTTCACACGCTTGGACTGAGCACGCAAAGAGGCACTGGCTTCCCAGAAGATTTGACAGCACACTCATATTTACGCTGCAAACATTTTGCACAAAGACAGTGGACAAAAGAGCGATAATGTCGAGAGTGCTTATGCTGAGAAACCTGTTTGTGGATATCCCACTGTGAGTTTTCTTTTTAGATTGTCACACAATAAGGACTGTTAACATGAACTGCCAGTGAACCTAGATCATTTGAACTATGTGAGGAATAGTGATCTGTTGTTGGAATCAAGCTCAGGCCTGAAAAACAATTTAGCATATTAACTGAACCGTGTGTTCAATTAATATAGTTTCATTGTACAGGGTAGATCTCAATGAAATTCCTCTGTACATCTTAGAACAAACTTTATAAGTACTGTAATTTGTATTATACAGAAGGTTTAGGAAATTCCTCTGCACACAGCATGTACAGTATTCATTATTTCTGTCTGTCTCCGTCTCCCTCTGTCTTTCTCTCTCTATCTCTGTCCATCCCTTTGCAGACCGAGATGCGCTTGCAGGACCAGCAGCTGGCGAGGCAGCTCATGCGGCTCCGAAACGACATCAACAAGTTGAAGATCGAGCAAACGTGCAACCTGCATCGCCGGATGCTCAACGATGCCACCTTTGGCCTCGAGGAGCGGGACGAGCTGTCAGACCTGCTGTGTGAATGCCCGGTCACCCCGGGCCTCGGCCTCTCCGCCCCGCTGCGACTCATTGGCGTCACCAAGATGAACATCAACTCTCGCCGTTTCTCGCTCTGCTAGTGGCGGCGATGGCACTTCTGCAGACAGGGTATCCTGAATAAAAGCGTCCTGTATTAATACTATCTTTGCTCCATTGGAACACCCCAGCCGTGGCCATTTTGTCATTGGATAGTGGTGAAATCCTTGGTGTATTTAAGCCTTGACCAGATTCCTATGAAGATAAACCTTGACATACAGTCCCTATAATCACAGAGAGAGATGTATGTAATTTAGATATATGTTATTTAACAAGTGCAGTTTGAGTGTAATAGCCTATATTGTCTTTTTGCCACAAAACGTTACTGGGCAGCTAGACCTTTAGGCCATCATGACTTGAAACTCAAATATTTGCATTTTTTAAGTAGCCATCTCAAGCTTATTTCTGTCCACTTTTATTAACCGTATCAGTTCTAGTGTTACCAATTAATATTTCAGATATTTTAATATACTTTTATTGTCTGCTGGGGCTTTTTCAAGCATTTTAATGGTTCCTATGTAAAAGGCTAGATTAATCAAACACAGATTAAATATTTGAATAGATTTCTACTGCATACACTCCTCTGTATAATCTATTCAGTGTCTGCCAAGAAACTCAGTGCTTGATGTAGTTTGTTGAATGTTGATCTCCATGTATTGTTCTTATTTTTTTAAATGCCTTAATATTATTTCATACAAAATCTATACATGCAATGCATATTTTAGTTAGCAAGTAGTAGTATCAAGTAAATCTGTCCTGCTTTTTTAAGATATTTGTGATGATAAAAGGATTTATTCTTTATAATGACTGTCATTAATGATTAAAAATTGCACTCTTTCCCCAGTTCTCTGCTGAGAAGGTTTGCCTATTATAATGTAGGGATGTATTGCACAGTCTCGAGCTTTTGGTTGGAGCTTTTGCCTTTTTATAATCTAATTGTTGAGTTTCAACCATACTGATCCAACCTGAAAGAAAGGAAGTAAACCTTTGAGATGACATTGCCTGTTAGCTTGAAACGAAAACATTGTTTAGTTCAATAGGAAAACATTCAGTTGTAACTCATCTAGATCTCAGTGTGTACCAAACTACAAGATTATATAGATCTTGACCACAGTAAGTTCTTGTTATGTTGGCGATTAGATATAAGTGGAGGTAACTTTTCCTTGACAAACAGAGCATTGCAGTTCACCGCTATACAAGTTATTCTCCCATTGGAAAACACCTGAACATGTAATTTGTATGCAACAATAGTGGTACAGATTAAACAGATTACCTCCTCAGACAACCACTGAAGTAACAACAGTAGGAATGGTGTGTGTTCCTGCCCAGACTGGTCCGAGTACCAACATTAGGCGATTGGGTTTCTCTGCCCAACACAATACTAGGACTTTGTCTCAGTTTGCACTGTCCCTTGAGCAGTGTGGCACAATGCCGCTTGGCAGGAAATCAAGTCCAATATCAAAGAGAATTAATACGTAGATTTACAAGATTTATCTTCTATTACTAAGCCCGTAATTGAATTGAACATACCTCTAGACTGGTTTGTTAAAATATACCCAAGATGGGTCATTGTTTCTGGTGTCCCACATAACAATAATATATATATATATATATATATATATAAGCTTTATTTGTATAGCACCTTTCCAAAAACAGAGTTTACAAAGTGCTTTACAGAAAACAATAGTACTAGTATGTTTTAAGAAGTGCAGTCGGAAAGAACTGTGGATTATAGAGCCATCTAGGGATTACATGCATTACTTTATCAACCTATGATGTGCTGCCATCCCAACAAAATCTCATCAGTGGCCCCATGAGTTCTTTGAGCTCAGACATAGCATGACTTAGACATATCCTGTCAGAATGAAAAGTTAGTGTTTCCCAAGGTCAATACACTTAACTATGTATTGCCTGGCATCAGCAATTGAGAGTGAACAAGCAGGAATGAATTATTCACCCATTAGTACAGAGAGCTCACTGTGCCATGGAAAGATGCGGTAGATGAGGCATATGCAATAAAGAAGCCTGGATACACTGAACCAGCAGTCCTGTGGAAGTCGGGTGCAGTGTATGTTATTGTAGGTCTCATCTAGATGGGGGTGGTACTGGGATGCCTGAAGTTACTGTTGAGCTTTCTGGAGGGGTCGAGGGCCTAATTCAACAAAATATCTGTGAATGGAGGTGCCCACTTATTAAACCCAATAACATATCTGCTCTCACTTACCACCCAAGTTTCTATTTAGGCACTCAGCTTAGTTAAATAGCACAAAGGACCGTTACGTCAGATCTTGTGTATTGATAAATGTTATGAGCCTGGGTTCCCATGACAAGTGATGTCCCGGAATTAAAACGTTTAACAGCACATCTCTCAAGAACCATGGGAAGTTTTGCACCTACAGCTGGTCTTCTGTTTTGAGGATTCCTCGTGGCCAGCGGACATATGTAGGCACATGCTTAAGCTCTGGCAAATAACATAAATTCGGGGTCATGCACCTCCTTTCTTCAAATTAACCTCTCCTTGATTTTTGCCCTGATGCCTTTGTTCTGCAAATAGCTGTCATCTGTGGACATTGCACTCACTCAATAGTGGTGGGACTTGTATAAACAGTTGGGAAATGCCTGAACTCCCACAGATTTGGGTATGTGTGAAGACATGAGCATGAGTTTTGCTTCCGAGAGTAAATGCACCCTGCTCCCTGTGTCCCTCTCCATCTCCAGGGCCTGAAGTGGCATGTCATGAATGACTTTGTTGAGACTGAGATTTTCATGCATGAGCTCCAGCTTTATGTGAGCTTATCGTTGCTGAAAGCCACAGCCCCTTTTGACTGAATGGGTGCGGATGTGGCCACCACATGCATTTTCTAATAAATCACTGGTGAGTGTTGCAGCCATTGGCCAATTCAGGCTGGTGTCATTTCCTTCTTCCAGTAGTGCCAGAAGACCTTATTGATGGTACTGCAACGGCAGCTTAAAAGGAGAAAAGTAATTAATCAACATGTGTTTATTAAATTAATGGAAATCAAAATATTAGTCCAGCACATGGTTTGATTAAGCACGTGCCTTGGCCATGGATTTTTGGCTGCAGTCAGTATTTGGTAAGGCTTGGT
Organism: Rondeletia loricata; assembly: GCA_900302605.1. NCBI lineage: Eukaryota > Metazoa > Chordata > Actinopteri > Beryciformes > Rondeletiidae > Rondeletia > Rondeletia loricata. The sequence continues at coordinate 4,360 of OMLI01032256.1, read as the reverse complement.
AGACATTCAATACATACTGTACAATACTTCAAATCCAACAAAAAACTATTGTGTGCTTATTTAGCTTCCAGTTCTGCCCACCAGCTGTCCCTAAAGTTTACTGTAGTATGAATTTTATGCCTGAACCATCTTATTTGCATTACAAAATCACTTGACAGGCATAAATCAGGCAGTATCTCTGCTGTTGAAGCATCAAGACCAGTTATCCAGGGCCACAGTCCAGATACCAGTAAACCTCCTACAATCAGGCCATATTGTGGGTTTGGATTATCAGTTGGTTTAAGGTGATTTGGACAATTGGAATTATGAAATATGCCATGTTGCCCCTATGACTGCCATTCAGTTAGCATCTGCAGCAGACCAGTGTTTACATTTTGCTCATATTTGTGTGATGATAACCCCAAAACCAAACCATGCTTTCCAATTTCAGTGAGATTTGTCTCAAGGCAAGGAACCAACTGAATATCACATATTATATTTAAAGACTTCCTTTCAGATGTTTATTCATGATCAATGTTTTCTAATTAGAAGAATTAACCCAATGGTGCATATCTACAACTATATAATGTGACATTTCATTAGTATTGCATTTCACACCAAAAATGAAAATCTGAGCCAGAAGCTTGCAATGGCAGAGGTAACACAAATATCATTAAATGGCTTCTCTTCTGTCTGTCTCCCTCCACAAAGAGACAAGTAACAAAGTAACCACTATATTATTGCCTTTGTTGGGTGTTAAGGTGGTTACCATGGAGTTTAAAGCCAGTGTCCATATCATTTGCCAAGACAAACCACATATCCAAAATAAATATTATATGTTGACTGAGGTTGGAAAGAGAAACCTTCAGGAGTGTAGCTGTCAGTTGATTGCTATATTTACTTATTGTCTTCATCGGGACATGGCATGTGAAACCAAGATCTCACACTTCAGAGTTAATAATATTGTCTGATGTTCACACTTGTATATGAATAAAGCAAGTAGCTGAAATTCTGTTCCAACACTCCACAGAGATGACATTCTCACCATGATGTGTCTGATTCAAGCATGAATGGCCAAGAGAGAAACCTCAACAAGGTGAGCCACATGGAAAGGCTGGCGAGAATCCCAGACTGCATCACACGCTGAGGCTCTGTGTGGGAGTGTCTCAGGACATCCCATCTCAGCAAGCATTTACTGAAAGGGTGAGACATTTAAAGAGCAGAACACTGTGGCCCAGACAAGAACAAAATAAATACACGAGATGTTGAACTACAGTCTTTCATTGATGGGCTATTCACCATTTTGGCTTTTTTCTGGATGCCAACTGTCTAAAAGATGTGCCAAGAAATGTCTTTCCTATTTCCTCGTTTGCAACACTTGCCAAGTCAGCTGATACTTTGCTTGACCATCCTATCAATGTTTGATTTACCGGAAAACTTTTTACTACTAATGACAGTGTTAATTTTGTATTGTGTGGAACTAAGTGCTGAACCCAACTGGTCCATGTCGTAGAGGCAATATACATAGCAGACTACTATGGTTTTGAGTTTAACTACACGATTAAGCCCTGAAGTCACACTGATTCTGACTGTGTTGCGTCGCTGGAAAATACAGATTTCAAAGGCCAGAGGAACACTTGGGCTTGGTTCCCAGACACAGATTAAGCCTTGTCCAGTGCTAACAATAGCTTTCTAAGCATGATATTGACCTGGGAAACAGTCCCTGGCTTGAAGATTTCTTTCCATTTGGGACTAGGTTTGTGTGTTCCTAGAAACTGTTTTTTTCGACTGCATTTCAAGATTTGGCCAGCTGCAATTGGAGTCTGAAGTGAGTCATGAGTCAAAGGCTTGAAAATATTTTTCAGTCATAGGGTTAGTTATCGTTTGATCTACACAAGTCTCTTTGCAGGCAAATAGGTCATGGTCATATACAAAAATTGACATTGTCAACTAGCTGAAGTTAAGGGTTCAAGAAAAAAACTAAATCTAATATCATGAAACAAGACAGCACAACCATTCCTGTGGAATTGAAGTTGCCTGTCCGCTCCAGTCAGACTGCTAAGGGTTTAACCCGCTTACCTTTATGGCCAAAAATGTCAAACTTTATTTGCAGAGTGCAATGACCATTTAATTGACAGCTCAACAGCTTTCAAGCAAACAATCATTAACACCAATCTGATTCTTCATGCAAGGTGATGGAGGCACTACAGGGGTTCCAGTAATTTCTGTAAATATACACATCATGGAATCTTTTAACGTCTTACTTAAACCAGGTGATGTACTAATGATTTGCTCGAAATGAGGCACTGGAGTGATTCTGTTCCCACTAAGACTGGATTAACATAAGAATTTACAAGAGGCCAATTAGTACTCCTCCATGTAGTGTGAGAAAGCAGACACCATTCCATTACACAGGGATGTCACAAACCCTCAATCATTTACTCTTTGCCTTTACCTAAACAATGACGCAACATTGTCACAAATAGTTACGTTTGACAACTAACCAAGGATAGTCTGCTAGTGCAATGAGAAAGAACCTGTACTTGCACGGTGAGAGATCATAAGCTCCTTGATTATCTCATCCCTTTGTTCCTGGCAGACAGTGCCTCAAGCCAAAGTGGCTATTTGAGCCCAGGTGTAGCGTTCCATTCTGTAAATGCACTCCTCTGCCTGGTTCCCTTCCCACAACCATATCTGAAACTATGCAGCATGCAAGTGCCTTTTGATTCCACCTTGTCGTGTAGACTTTCCATTTAAACGTACTGAAAAAAAATCATAATACAGTAGATCCGTTAAGGAAAGTGAGCAAGGGCACATACGGTGGGTGTCTTTACAGAATGGAATGTGTCTGAGTTGTCCTGCCAGTGTCTTGTCCCTCATACTGACAAAATTAATTCCTAACTTTGAGAGTATTCAGCAACATCCAAGATTGCTTTGATGAAACCAGGGCTGAAATTTCAAAGCAGCTTAAGTGCATCCAAGCAAATGACCACTCAGAAGGGATCATGATCACAGATTAGAAACCTGATTTATCCACCTCTTTTAGTCAGTTTTGTTGTACATAGTCTATATGTATCAACAAATGAAATGAGGATGTTGCTAATCTAACTTCAAACTGCATGCCAGTGAACACTGATAATGCAACAGACAAGTGTCAAGGATAATACAGTAATCACATCTTTCAGAAAGCTAGTAATTTTACATGAACAATGACAGATAAAAGGGGAATCTACAGTAATGTCATACAATACAACAAGATGACCTGCATGAAAACAAAAACCTAAAATCAAGATTTTCCATCAGCCATTAACTAACTGGCTTTGTCAAATATTGTCCCCGCCCACTGAACTGCTGTAATTGAATGAGAATTTTCAGTTTTACAGCATTTCCTTGATCAGTTTGAATAGGGCAAAAATATATAAATGAGTAAACATTGATAGCAAGTGATAGTGTAAAACAAACTGGTACACAAATCATATGAAAAAATATATATAGCCAAAAGTTACACTCACAGCAACACACAAACAAATGTGAAGTAAATAAAGAACAACAAAGTTCTCCTGGTGGATGAAGTTGATTGACCTATAGTAGTACAAAAGCATAAAACAGTACAGCCTCAAGGGTAATTTATACTTCTGCATCAAAGCTACGCCATAGGTCTTTCCGGTGCCGGCGTAGACCGCAGAGGCTGCCGCCATAGCTTACGTGCCCTCAAAATTTTTTTACGCGTAGGGCGACGCAAGACTGCAAGTACTGTGATTGGCCTGCTTTGTATTTTCTCATACCTGTATCCGGTTGATGTCCGCCGATAGTGAAGACAATGGAGCAGATCGAAGAGACTAGCTGAGCAGGTTTGCAAATATATTAATTTGTATGACACCTCATCTCCGAATTATAAAGATTACCAGATGTCACTGAATTCGCGGCGAGACAAATCCCAGAACGTGAGTTTCAGAGAATGTAAACACTACTACTTCTGTTGTTATTACTTCCGTGCTAACGAAGCACGCCACTGCCATCTAGCGTTCGGTGGTCTACCGCAGAATCACCAACGCAGAACTATAAATGCTCACACCGTCGTAGACACCTACGCTGTAGGTACACCGTAGCTTAGCTTCGACGCAGAAGTATAATTTAATCTTCTATAACATGTACATAGTCCATTGATGGATACTCCAGTCTTACTCTGGAGTAGGGCTGGGCGGTATTGACGGTATGAATGGTATACCGTTGTAAATATGTGCCACGGTATAGCTTTTGGCTTTACCTTCAAACCGTGGTTCTAACAGCGTCAAAAAGTTAACGATCAGTACAGAGCATGTAGCGGAGTTGAGCGGAGTGTGCTTGCTGTGCAACAGTCACTTTGACTCGGTGTGTGTGT
>OMLI01032251.1:0-10020 GCA_900302605.1 Rondeletia loricata | reverse complement strand
GGTTGAGCGTAATAATTAGAGAAACAGCCTCCAGAGTGTGTTCACTAACAACGTTTGCTGTGTGGACCATAATAAGGACCAGAGAGACAGTGAGAGAGATAATCAGATCGGGATGATTTACTTGGGTAAAGAACGCAGTGTGTAGCCTACCACAGGCTATACATAACACGGTTAGACCGATATATGGAGCCAATATCAGCCTTGTATTCCAAATCAGATTTGGTCCAGTCAGTGTCTGATATGATGCAGTTTGGTTGATCACATATTTATTGATCAATACTACACTGGTTGTCTATGGGAAGCCCTGAACCTCATTGATTCTAATGAGACATTCTGATCAGATTACACACAAGTATGCATGAATATATTATTATTATCATTATTCTGGGTTTCAGTGGAGAGTTTTAGTGTCACATGATGATCTAAATGCTGTTTCAGAGGCTTTTCCACCCTGGTTACTCTTGTACTGTTATATATCATCAATCTGTGATGTTCATTGAATTATTTTATGATGAAGTATTGTAATTTACTTTTTTGGTGTACCCACTTTCCCTCAACCTGCCTCCTCTACTTCTACGTAGGTTGGTGATTTCCTACATTTCCCAGAATGCCTTTCGACAACTCCCAGAGAAGGGCCGTTGTGGCTTTCAATCAAAGGTGGGCATATGGGCATATAAATATAGCTAAATAGCCAACTAGTTGGTGAGCATTGGGGTGTGTCCACGATCGCGGCTGCACCCCTTGCTCAAAACACATGTATTGTGGTTGCATTGCATTCTGGTCTATTGAGGCTACTATCAGTGGAGAAATTGGTATCTCTGCCTCTTCTATGATGGATTTCTCCCTGTATGATTGTTGAACATCGGTGCAAAATGGCGGCTCTAGAAAGAAGACCCTTGCTCTTTGATTCTGAGGGACTGACACCAAAACTTGACATTTACTGTTGATGTTTTAGATAGTTGAAAATGTTTCTGCTATCGAATTCCACTGTAGCTGCACTGGAAATATGACAATGTGACATTATGTTGCCAGTTATCCACGGGAATAAGAAAAATACACCAAGTAACAAAATGGACCCAGGAATGCAAGATACATCACCAATAGCTGTTTTTAACATGTTTAAGGGTGGACTTCTCCTTTAACTTCACTGAACACTGTACTTTGCATTAGTAGTTTTGGGGAAATGTTACAGAGAAGTTACAGAATATCGGCTATTGGCAGCTTCAATCCAAAAATATCTTTATTGGCCTTCAAAAACTCATATCTGTCAAATCCTAACATAAAAAGGCACACGCACGCGCACACACAAGACACCCTTCATCCTCTGCAGCCATTCGTAGCAGGGTCAAGGGTGCAGACTTTGACGGGGGCATTGTATGCATGCTGTCTTCCACTAAAGCAGAAAGGCCAATGCTGTCTTTCCCTCCAAGGACATGATCAGACCTCATGACTGCAGGCCAGTCTCTGCCTCAACCTGGACTTCCTATAGATTATTTATAAGAGGAAAAGAGAAGAGTGAGGTGAGGTGAGGACAGTGGAGAGGCAACCCCAGATGTCACACGGACTGACAGCTTTGTTTTGTGTGTGCCAGGTCTGATTCACTGCTCGGCTTGTTTTCCTCAAATTCTCTCCTCAGTTTATACTGCAACTAATAACCTTATTTGAGAATACCATCCAGAATTTATTTGACCGTCAAAAGTTTGGGCGCATTCACATGTGTTCTCTAAGAGTTAAAGACATCACTGTAGTCATTACAAAAGGAAAAAAACTTTATCCCACCTCAAAATACATACAGCTGTCACATACTGTCAGCCCTTGTATCAAAAGCTCAGATTTTAAAGTGAGAGTCTCAGGCCCATTAGAACCTGCAGCTCTGATTGTGTCATCTGAAATCAGAGAGAGGGTTCACATTCTCCAGCAGTAGAATCAAGCTCAGTGTGCATTTGAACAGTTTTGGCTATTGCCAATCAAGACTGAGGGAGTGCTGGATCTAAATTTGGTTCTCAAACTGCTTTGCTCTGCATAAAACCTTTTCATCTCAGGAAAATTGCTTAGTAAAACAGCTGTGATGCCATATCACACAAATGAGTAAAATCATAGTGACTATTAAACTATTTATCTCAGTCACACAACACTGCATACACTGGCTCCAGGCTGAGTGTGCATGACGTCATTCAGGCTGACTTAAAGCTGAATTGGTGGCAGATTTGTCTACAATATGATATGATAGACTTGCTTTAGCATTAAACACTAATCTAGGCACTGTGAAACGAATTGAAATCAAATGACTTGGAATGCACTCATGAAACTATGAGCAGGGATGGAGAAGAAGGAAGAAGGTATTACATTCCACACACGCACAAAAACTAAATGGCCGGGATGATAAATCTAGTCAAATATAATCACATTTATTACAAAATAACACATAATAATAATAAATAATACATTTTATTTGATTGGTGCCTTTCTGGACACCCAAGGTCACCTTACAGTAGACTAAAAATACATTAAAAGTGCAATAAAAAGTAAAAATAAAAATATAATAATACAAAATAATAAAAAGATCAAAAGAAAACAGACACTTAAGCTCATTAATATCTTCTGCTCTGCTCTGGGATGGGATGGGGAAAAGTGGGGATTTTAAACTGTGGGTGCATTCATTTTAACTGAGGGTCCACTGCACCCTCTTGGAACCGGGCCCAGAGAGTTTTCAACCCAATAAATCACTATGGAACCAAAGCCAATGTGGGGTGGGAGGGTTTACAGTGTTTCTAAAGGGAATGCCATACTACAATAGCAGACTGGGCCTTTAGTGCAATCTTTTGTGGAACACTTTGTAACAACAACCCATTCTACCACCAGACTCCTCAACAAAGAGACAGGTCAAATATGTGGGGTAAAAACATTGTCTTTGCAGACAACGGTGGCAAGCTTAGCTGACCCCAGATTCCCCAAACCTCCCTGAGCACTAAGATCACTTCCTGTTCATCCAGAGGAGCTAAACAGATCTTAGTGCCGGCCGTGATGGTGCCAAGGCCTGGAGGTGTTGGCCTTGACTCTGAGTCAGGTGGGGTTTTTTGCCTTAATTTACCCGCTGTATTTTCTAGAGGTGCGCCAATACCAATTTTAGTACCAACCCAAGTACTACTCAGTTTACAGTCATTCATCCCGCCTAGTATTGGCCTGTTATAAAATCAATTACAAGAACAAGTGCATCAATTGCTTTTATTTATTCATTTGATCAAAGTATGTACTGACCATTGTATAACAGAAATAAAGAAATAAGAAATAATGATAAAATATATTAATTAAATAGAAAATAGGCTACATAACATTGGCTACAATATATAGCTTCTTATTTTTTACACTGGTGAAACAGCTCTCAAAACCAGTTTATACCAGTGTGGCAGGCTAGGCCGAATGAAACAGAATGGCACTATTCTAAACAAAAGCTGATCTGCCTATGGACTTCACAAATAGCAGCATTTCAGCTTTTCCACGTCAGGAGACTGGCAAAGTTTTACATCGGGTCAGCTTCCTTTGCCAATCCGGTTACGAGTACTTGGGAGCTGGATTGGCGCCAATCCTGATACTACAGATGCTATTGGTGCATCTCTCTCTTTTTCAGCTGCACCCTGCTACACAATCACACAGTAGCACACATTCATATCTGAGAGCTCTCCTGTTCACCACTGAACTGCTTGACTGGAGCGGTTGGCGATGCCTTGCTGAAGGGCGCTTTTACGGTAGTTGTTGAGCGTTAAGTACCGTCTTGGATTTATATCCCCATACAAGGCCCCTACACGGCCCGCGCACGGCACAACATCTATCGGCTTCTAGTGTTGATTGTTTGTTGTGAAGGACAAGCCATCAGTCACTGTGATGATACCGTACATCATCACGCCTCTTTCGCGCGACGATAGTGGCTCCAATCAATCGACGGAGATAAGAGCGCCACAGAATATACCGATGGATTTACGGCGCCATTATGTCAGGCACACTGTAAAGTAAAGGATCTGCAAAACCACATTGAGCCATGCGATTTCTCACTAAGCACGTCTCACTTTTCTCCAGCGGCACTCTGATCTTTTCTTAATATTTCCTTCCCTTCTCTTTTCCACTCACTCTTGCTTTTCAATCCGCTCTCACATCGGGTCTCAGTCTCTGTCTGGCTTTCTCACCGTTTATCTCTGACCAACTCTCTCCTTCTTTTTCTCTAACTCTCCATGCCTCCATTTTCCAGAGTGCAGTAGTAAACTATGTTGATCAATGAGAATGAGCCGTAAATCTAAATGGAAATGCAGCCATTCCCTTTTAGTCTGTAAATGGATGTATTTTTCCAGGTCTCTAAAAGCACAGGTGAATTATAGGATTCACCCAGCTGTGTTGCTCTGGCCCATCATTTTCTGTACTGGGAGAGGTGCCTTGCATATTGAACAGGTCGGATAAAATGCTGCATCTACTGGACATATGGCATGGCTTGCATTGGTAAGTGGACACACACCCACAAAGAGAGAGGCAGATATGAAGGGAGATATAAAACGTTTGCTGCCAAGTCTCTCCTTCCTTTTCATTATCTCTTCAGGGCAAATATTTCGTTATTAAATTCCATTATGCACAAAATCTCGGCACTATGGACATATGTTAGTATCATAGTTTTTCAAACATAACCTGATCATTTTTATGTTCATGTTAAAAAACAAATAGGCCTACTTTTGTATGGAAAATGTTCACGTTATGACATTTAGACCAAGGAGTAAGTCTGAGAAGACTGATAACTATGGATCCTGGTGACATTTCCACAACCATTAAAACCTGTTGACTGCAGGAATTCCCTGAACGTCTCAGGTGAGCTGCTCATTGTGGAGTGGGGGCAGTTATCGAGCCTGTCTATTCAGATGTGAAATGCATCAGTTTAACTTTTATGAAGGTGCTACGTAGCATTTTAACATCAATAAATCATTACCACATTCATTTTGAGACAGTATAATTACTGTAAATAAATGAGACCATCGTCGAGAAGACTGTCAGCCTCTACCGGCCTCTACACTGCATTTTACATCGTGTGCCACCGGGGTGGATTTGGTGGGAAATCTGCTGAATTGCTTTACTGCACAAAGGGAGATTGCTCTAAGGTACAAAACAGGAAGAGTGCTCTGTTCTTCCAGAGTAAACGGAGCTAAAGCTTTCAGGGTTTTGGCAATGACAGATGGTGGAAGGAGTGAAAGGCAGATGGAAAAATCACTTGCAACATGTTTATCCTCTTATAATGATATATCGATGTTTAAAAGTGTTGCACGTAGCACCTTTAAGCAACAGTAGTGCGTGCAGAAGCAGCTTTTTGCCCATATTGGAGGAGTTCTGTGTGCAATGAGGCTGTTTTTTCAGCTACTCCTATGAGGCTGGGAGGCCATCATTGTTGACCGAGCGTTAGCTTGACTGAGAGGAACTTGGCCAGCTGTCCTCTCACATTGCTTGTAGCTCGAGAGAGTGTCATAGACCCTTTTATCTTCAGACTCCCCTCCTCAGGCACCAGGAGTTGATGGTTCCACCTCTCTGACTCAACTCAACATTAGGCCTCTGGAGCAATACCGGTCGACCTAAACTGCAAAGTAAAGGTTTGTGGGAGAGGTGGGAAGTGTGTAAGTCAACATCATAACTAACCTTAGGCATGAAAAACACAAACTGAAATAAAACCTCATTTAAAAGTTTAAAAACTAATGGAAATGTGTAACTATAACCCAGTTATGAGTGTGTGCGCACATTTTGTGCATGCCTGCCTATCCCCTTTTATGCTCGTCTACCCACAGTACCTACATCTGTGTCTGTATGTTATGAGGACCAAGTGTCCTCACAAGGATAGAAAGATGAGGAAAATCCTCCACAGTGAGGATATTTTGTTGGTCCTCACTTCTACAAGGGGCTAGTTTAGGATTAAGACTTGGGTTTAGGGTTAAGATTAGAACTAGAATCAGGTTAGAGTAAGGGTTAAGGTTAAAGTCACAATGAAACCACATTTTGGGAGCATCTTGCTTCCTTAATGTGATGTATTTCCTGTTGGAACAGGATATTGGGGAGGGACATAACATGGGGAGGGATCACTCAAAAGTGTAAACCAATGGGAAATCAGTTAGGAAGAGAAAAGCAGTTTTATTTGATGGGAAAATTGGAGAGGCAGGATTGTTTTATTGGTTGGAATTTTTATGTACACCTGCTGGTACAGGATGAAGATGATAAAGATTTTCTGTTTTCCAGTTAGTAAAATTTATCTGATTTTGATATGAAACATAAAACAACAAGAAAATAAAAAATGTTATAATTTTTGGCCATAAATTGTCAAATAGGTGTATGGTATGATAGTTAGAATGATCATTTTTCATTTCAGTGTGACTGAAGTAGAGTTGGGTTAAGGTTAAAGGAGTACAGCAAGTCTTTGGAAGTGTGGTCCATTGGTCAGCTTAGCCGTTAGGAGAATAGCAGTGTCATTTAGAGTTACAGCCTATTTACTTCTGTCTGCATCTAGTTTACATTTCTCCCAATCATTTTGCAATCAAATGTCACATGTCATTTTATTTTATTTTAATTTACTCATTTTTTAAATACAAACTTAACGGTGTGTGTGTGTGTGTGTTTATTGTCAGGGTAGATGCCCCCCCCTGCCTGTCATGTGTGTCTCCCTGGGGAATGAGGAGCAGAGTTGACAGGAGCAGAGATGGGTCACTGGCCCTAGCTACCAAAAATCTCCTCACTTCTCCTCAGTGCTGTAGAACAGGTGTAGAGGAAGAGGAGGAAAGAGGGGGGTGGGGTCCCACCTCTCTGATTTCCTGAAATGTGAATATATGAGTCTGAGTGTGTGGAGTTTTTTGTTGTTTTATTTTTATTTGTTTATTATATTTATTTTTATTGCGTGTGTGTATTGACATGAATGTGTATATCCTATGTATGTAGAAAGCTGTGAAGTGAGACAAAGCTACTTTGATGTTTGTGTGTTAGGATTGGAAGGAACATCAAGTTCCCCTTTAATTTCCAGATATAGTATCTGTTTTTAATTAACATCACTCTGTAAATGTCACTGTGAAATGTAAAACTTTCTTCCCTCCTCCTGCTTTACGTACGCCTCCAATAAAAGCACAGTTAAAACAAAAAGGGCAATGAGAAGAGGAGCTGGATGGAGAAAGGAGGTGGGGAAGAGGAAGAGGAGAAGGGAAGGAAGATGTGGAGCGTGGGTAGGAAGCAGGGGAGGAGAAGAGGAAGGAGGATGGGTGAGGAGAAAGGAGAAGCGGAGGAGGAGGAAGGAAGTGTTAGTGTTGTACCGCCTAGTGCCATTTCTGTTCTGCTGAATGATCCTTAATGGAGGCTGCGGTTCAAGTCTTCTCCTTTATTACAGCTGATGGTTTGTTAATGACTCCTGTTCATTTATTTTACAGCACATCGTACCTTTGTTTTGCGAAACGTGATATACAAACATCATCTCTGTCAGTATTACGTTAGCCGTGAGAAGAGCAGCCATCTGTCTGTATCAATATTCATGCTTTGACAACACTGCCAGTTTCACCCACAGTCTTCCACTGCCGTGTCAGTGATTGGTGCTTTTACGGTGGCGAGCGGGCTGAGCAGAAGGTGACAGTTTCATCACTTAGCTCATTAGCACGCAATGGATACCATCCCATAACAGTGACCCGAGTTGTGGTATATGAGAGGCGGTTATAGCAGAGGATATGGGAGAATCACATCTGTGTTATGGGATAGCGCTCTGAATTAGGGTTAGACTGATATATAAGGTCGATACTGGGCTTTTATTAAAAATGTAATACCGGCCGGTCAGTGTCGTCTACCTCTGATATGAGGTTCCTCCATAAATCTGATCATGTTTTTGTAAATGTATTCTTCATTTAAAGGCAGTAATGTATCCCAGAGTTTCCCTACCATTGAATAGGTGAGGTGGGTCACTCTGCCAACCTTCAACTGTTTCATTATTCTGGGTTTCAGTGGAGAGTTTTAGTGTCCCATGATGATCTAAATGCTGTTTCAGAGGCTTTTCCACCCTGACAAGAATACAATTCTAGTGGAAACACTGAATATTTATCATTTTTGGGCATAAACATGGTTACATTTAAATATATTGAATACTGGCACAAAATAACGGCAGCTTCAATACAAAAATATCAGTATCTACTACTCTGAATATATATTCCCTTAATTGAATGCCGTAACTGTCCATTCCTCTCCACTTTCCTTCATTCTCCTTTTCTTTCCCCTACTCTCTCCTTCCCCTCTTGTCTTCAACACATGGAGGACAAGCTCATTTCTTGTCAAGGCAAAAAAACTGACATGCCATCTTTTTTTTCTGACGACACTGACAGGACAGGAACAACTGATCACCAGAAAGTGTCCTCACAATCAGAAACAGGTACAGCGTGACAACCTTGAAAGCAAGTGAAAATCTTCTGGGCCCCAACAAGTTTATTTTTAAACACTTAAGAAAAACACTTTCCATGGATTTCTTGAGCTGTAGAATAAAACAAACTCCATCAATATGCAGAGCAGATGGTGTATATGAGTTTAATTTAAAACAAAAATACATTTTATATTCAATATCTTTAAATGTAAAAAAATGTATGGCCACAAATTTCAAGTATTCAGTGTTAACCCCAGAACTGTATTCCTGTCACAGTGGAAAAGCCTCAGAAACAGCATTTAGACCAGTATGGGACAAACTCCCCACTGAAGCCCAGACTAATGACATTTTTGTAGATGGGTTAAGGCCACAGAATACATGCTGTGGAAACTAAATTCAGCAGGTCGTACGGACAAAAGTGTACGTTTGCGGAAGAAACTAACTTAGAACTTAGTGTGTAATGCGGACATTCACAGTCTGGACCCAAATCCAATTGTATCACCGTGGGAAGCGAGGGCATGCGGGGCTGATCTGTGTCCGCTGGATCCATGTGGTCAGATCGTACTGTAATGCGGACATTAGAGTCTGGACCCAAACGCAAACACAGGAAGACGTAGCAGGCAGGTTTAAGCAGGATGCTTTACTCGTGGTCAAGAGGCAGAAATAAAGTCGGCAACAGGCAGGCAGGCAAACAACAGTCCAAATCAGCAGACAGGTAAGGGATCTAGTAACAGGAAGTCAGGCAGGTAGTAGACAACTCAGACGATCTGACAATAGACTACAGAAAACACAGACTATATATACACTGACAGACTAATAAGGGAATGTGGAACAGCTGGCTGGGCGGGAAGGAGACAAGGAGCTGATAGGCTGACGGCAGGCAGGTGAAAGAGTCACAGGACTAGTTGGCTGATGGCAGACAGGTGTAGAGGAATGGAACACAGTGGGCAAGGCAGGAACTACATGGCCTGTGGAGAAACACATAGAGAACACACAGACTCAGACACAGAGAACACAGAGACAGGGCTAGGGAGATGAAGAGGCAGATGCAGGCGTCGCCATGACACAGTGTGAACAGGCTTCACACACCAGCCACCACTGTGTGACTAAAGGCTGGAACATGCTTCTCCGTCTGCACGTAAACGGGTGTCGTTCGGAGACTTTCGGATACGTTCGCGTGGCTGTTTTCTTTATACTTGTACGGAATGTTAACGTATCCACTGTAAACAGCTGTGACTATAACAACGCTAAGCTCAAGTGGAAGGTAAATAGGCCTGCATTTAACTGTCAGGTACAACCAAATCAGAAGAACAGTGTCTGTCTATGATTTTGGTATTAGTGCACCAGTTGTTGTGTACATAAATGCATAACCCCTCTCCCTTGCTCTCACCGGAGTCTTTGTTTCTATCCCAGCGGAATGCTGTGCAGCCTGCTAGCTCAATGGCTACGTCTGGGATAAGTGAGTGTAGCCACGTCTCTGTTATTAACAGAATACAACAGTCCTCAATGAATTTGTTCACGGAGATCTGTGGATTCAATTCGTCCATTTTGTTGGTGATGGATCTGGCGTTGGTGAGAAAAATGCTGGGTAGCGGTGGTTTGTGTGGTTGTCTCCTTAGCCT
>OMLI01032241.1:0-14611 GCA_900302605.1 Rondeletia loricata | reverse complement strand
TGTGTGTGTGTGTGTGTTGTGAGCGTGTGCGTGTGCATGTGTGTGTGTGTGATCAATGTCTCACGGCACCAATATAATCACAGCTAACCTCATCTCTGCATTGTGTTGTGTCCAGAATCACAAGTGCACACCTGGAGAAGAGCTGCCACAGTGCCAGGCAGCGAGCAAACAAGCCGCAAAATATATTCCATGTTGAGGTGAGCCAATAATATCAAGGCCTATCTGACTGCAACACCATCAGATAATGACAGCTTTTTAGCTTTAACCTCTGCACCGGGAAGAAAACAACAGACAAAACACAAGTGTTAGATGAAAAAGAAATGTCTGAGCTTACCCCTGCATTGTGTGAAATGATAATAAGTGAAAAGTGCAGTCCCTCAATTTCATCATAACTTTATAGTTAATAGCAATGGGAAAATATTTTGCATTGACAAGGGAGATGCCATTCCCTCTCATTCTGACTCAAATCATGCATGACTGCGACCTTTAATTCCATATCACATATAAACCATGAAAAGTTAAAACATCAGTTTCCAAAAATCAGTTTCATTACAGTTAGGGTGTTAAAAAGGAAGGTGACATATTTTGCATTGATAAGCGAGATGCCATTCCCTCTCGCCCATGACTCCAACCTTTAATTCCATATACTATATCACATATAAGCCATAATAAGTGAAAAGATCAGTTTCCAAAAACACCCTGTGACAAGTTTAGAGTGATGCATTTGAGCTTAAAGTGGGGTTTTCTATTGGAGGACAGAAACGCCAGACCCTTTGTCTGCTTCCCAGTCTCCTAATGAATTGCTTTTAGCCTGTTTTGGAGCAAATTACCCTTCCCTCTCCTCCTAATTTTCCAATTTGCAGTGTCATTTACGCCTAATTGCGGACCGCACTGGGCTGTATTACTCTCACAAATAGGGTGATACAGTTTGTTGAAGGTCTGCTTTATACAGAGGGGCCGGTAAACCAAACATCAATTGTGGACCGTACAGAAGATGGGGAAGCTTTAATTATTTCTCAAAGGCAATCGCGGCTATTGCTCCACCACTCATTATATGGTCACTTTCCTTTACTTTCTTTGATGGATGTAATGAATGGGGTGAGAATTCACTTTATTTTATCCCTGCTGTGTCGCCCCTCCTAGTATTTGCATCTCATATTCATCTAACCAAATAAGAAAGTGCAACTTTGTGCCCTTGACTCTCAAACTGTTCACAGACAGAAAATGGCTGACGATGGAAGTTATATTAATTTATAAAATCAGACACGCTGCGCCTGGATACATAGGTGCAGGGCCAGATTATGAAACATCCGTCCTCTACTTCCAATTAACTTGGGGGAAACAAAAGACAAGGACGGCTCTGTTACTCTCCTACATAGTTCACACCAGACTGATGACCCAGGAAATACACGAGTCAACTGACAGTGTAAAAGGGTCGGCCTGGGTATGTTGACCCTGCAAACAGCTTCTGCTCCTCTTACAGAGCTGGTTCTCCTCATTCTACCAGCTACCAACCAACCATACCAACTATGGGTTTTCTTTTTTTTCTTCGATATTCAACGTCTCTCTTTTTCCTCTACACAGGTAAAAAACAAAACAGCGATATTATAACTTTTGCAGACTAAATAATTTGTGAATTTCAGAGCCACGAGGGGCTTCTCAAGTGAAAGTTTGTCTCAGTGCAATCAGCAAACGGCATTAACCTCCTGCGTCTCCTCAGAGGAGCCTGTTATTTTCCGGGGCCTGATTTTCACAGGATTCTTTTTGGCAGCAGATGCTCCTCTCCTCCCCGCCCATCGTCAAGGGTGCCTGAGCGACAGAGGGGCCGCCCATCAAAACGCCATCAGGACCCTGCCGGCCGCCAGACAGACACATGCCCAGAATGCATCATGTGGGGGCCGTGCAATCCCATTTGCCTCTTCTTCCCTTCTGCCACCTCACTTTAGCGTCAGCCCATGTCCATCAAAGCATTCGCTGACGTGTTTTCTTATTTTGCTCGCGCTGACAGCAGCAGACAAAACAACTTAGCGACAGATGAGTCTCGACCCTTGGCCGGCTCACTGTGAATTGAGTGAGAGACGGTGGCAGACGGAGGTGTGTGCATGTGAATAAATCGATTAGAGGAGCGCTTGACGGATGGGGTTTATAGGGGGGCACGACACACCGGAGAATTAATTTGGCTAGGGGAACATGCCTCCGCCAGGTTCATTCGTCTTGGCAGAAAATTTGGCAATTTCCCCAGGTCTGGGGGCTCAATTAACCGTTTCCAGCAGTTTGGGGAGGGAAAAGCTACGTTGACGGATACACCGCGTTCCTGTGTCAGACACGTGTGTTAATGATAACAGATTTTAGGAATACAAAATGAGAGAGAGGGAAAGAGAGGGTGACCATATGGAAGGGTGCACTTTAGGGGGGTGAAAGGAGGGCTTAGGGTGGGGAGGGGTTAGGGAGTGAGATATAGGATGGGTGGGGCTGGCTGAGAGACAGAAAGGTAGGTTGGACAGGGGGGACAAGAGCACGGGTGGAGACGAGGTTCACGGAAGTAAAAGGCAGCTTGTAACGTAACTGAGCCAGTCATTTAGCCATTTAAAATCTTAGGATTGCCATTAAGCAGGTGCTTGTAAACCTGCAAATGGAATCCTACACTAAAAACATTACAAATAACTGAGTTGCATGCTAAATGTGCCGTGTCTCTCCCTCCCACCATCTCAGGTTCCAGTCCCTCATCCTGAACGCCTCAGCGGATGATTTATGTAGCAGGGTTGCTCTGTGACCTCAAAATCCGCCCCATCCATACCGCACCTGTCACCCCACCGCTGCCACCGCGCTTACTGAAAACCAAGCCATCCGTGCAAAATGGCAATTTTCCACCCACCTAGAGATTTTTTTTTTAAAGGATCCAATCCATTCAGCAGTGAAAGTAGCTAAATTCGATGATAAGTAGAGCAGGTGCGCGAGGGCTCGGTATCTCGCTAACGAGGGAGCTGAACTGCACGCGCCGCTGACCACAACATCTGTCGTGGTAGGGATGCAGACTTTGGCTTTTACCTCTGCAACACAGTTTGCACAGCAAGAGACAGCAGATGATGAAGCGCTTGAGAGGGATACAAACGGAAGGGACCGGGGCCTGGTTTCGGGTGGGGGCACAGATAGCCCCCCATACAGTGGGTTGATGCAGGGGAATCCAATGGGAATAGCAGAGAGATATGCCTGTCTGTCAAGGCCCAAGGTGAGGCCCAGTCTGACCCGGTCCCCATCCCCTAACGAGCTCATCACGCTTAACGAAGCTTAACGAGCTCCTAATTGGCAGCGTTATGATGTCCCCGAAGGTCAGAGTGCAGGTTCCTGTGCCAGCAGTGGAGCGGGTCGGCACTTCCTGCCAACACCACGTCACATGACTCACCTCGGTCCCTCTGTGTAAACAAAGTCGTGGAAGGACAAGGGCAACTTCTGACATAGGCAAAATCAAAGCAGTTTGGCAGCTTATGGAGGAGCATTACATACAAAGCCAAGCTGCTGAAGTCCCAGTTTGTGGATATTGTTTTATAACCAATCTGTCCCCAGTCTGAATAAAGCTGAACAACAAATCAACTCCAGTAAAAAAGTGTAGCTTGGTTTATTCAGTAATGAAAGTCAGTGACACACATCTAAATATTCAACAAGGTATTCAACTGCATGAAATCAAACTGGAACGAGGCACTCTGTGTTAAAGTACTTGCAGCTAACAGCCAGAGGTCTTGACAATGTTATTTCTCTTGGTCTTCAGTGGAAAGAGCAATAGCTTAAAGTATAGTCTTTTTGCTTCATTTTTGTTCTGTACAGAAGGATGTTTGAGACCAGTTTAACCATCAGCCATCAGAGAGCACTGAGGACAGTTCATCGGTGTAAAAGAGGAAAGCAGTCAGTGACTAAAGGTTGCTCTGACTATTCAAGATAACTCAACTATGTTGCAATGCTGCCACCTACTGGTTATAATGAAAAGGTGCATCTTGGTGAGTATTGATTTGTTTTAATCCATAAATATGTTGTCTAGTAAATTCTCAATACATTATAGCATGATTACATATACAGGTGTAACATTACTGCAGTAGTATAGCTATCCTCAGTAAATGTTTCTAGCTATTCACCCAAACTCTATTTTTGTTTTACAAATTACAAATGTTGAGTTTGGGGTCAAAATCCTTTATCAGTTTTACATAAACATGTTTTGTTCAAGTCATTACAAAAAGAAAGGCAGTAATCTATGTACTAGCAACAAAAACTGCAATAACTGGTTTACAACCATGGGACTAGGTAAGAGATAACATAGTGAAACTCAACAGTGACTGAGACACACACCAGAGTAGGATAAAAGTGTATTTTCAGCAAGATGAAGGAATGGACCATTAATCATATTTACAAAGCACAGGGACATTTGTTTCAAACTGAAATAATCGTACAAGTCATGGGGCTTGTAGAGTAACTAACATCAAGTCTGACAGGCCAACAGGACAAAACGAGGACTGGAATAGTACTGAATTGAGAGAACAGACATATCGGGCGGATTTCCCCCAAATATGGATTAAGCCTAATCCTACAACAAGACTGCAGGAAATAGCCATATGGAAACGCAGGAGTCCTGGAGCTTGTGAGGCTCATCACAAGACATTACAAAAGAAAGCAAGAGGATCTAAAACAACTGAGTGTTTTACCCCACTTCACCACATTTACACATTTGACAGCTTTCATTAATTAATTGAATCCCAGTAAAAGTGTTGCATCTCACACAAAAAAAGCTATGTACAGTAAAACGCAAATCCTTGTTTTCAAAAGACGACATTTATGTTATCTCTTAAAATGAAAACACCACACCAATGGAAAAGATCATATATATCCATGAAACCAGAAACAGCTACTGTATGTTAAAAAACAAAACAAAAGGAAGATATAAAATATGTATATGACACAGGAAATTACACAAAGCTTAAAAATAAAGATAACATTTCAAGTATTGTACAAGTCAACAACAGATCAACAGGTGGGTTAGGTCACTTTGACGGTCCACACAGTGTTGTGAGGCGATTCTGTCAAGGAGGAAAAACAATGATGAGAATAAAGGTACCGGCAAATATTTCACACCTAGAACTAGACTAAACTTTTTGCCAAAACAGGTTTATCACATGTATTTTTTTACCCAAGTATGATATGTAGATATCAAAACAAATCAAAGATATTTCCTCTTACTCTGTAGTGATGCTACAGAAATGTTCTACAGTATTGATCGATATACCTGCAGCAGCTGAATGCTCTTCAGGGCGTTCTCATCCAGTAATGACAAATCCACTGAGTCCATCTGACTGGCCAGCAGCTGAATGCTCTGGATCGACACAACACAACACATACACATACATTAACATCCACCACCAGCCAAAAGCTGGTTCATTTGGTTGTGGCTGGTAAATGTACCTACTCTACCAGCCACCGCAGCACATTACCAGCCTACTCTAAAAGTCTTGCCGGCCAGTAAAATAGTCCGAAGTGGCTGGTTGATTCTGGGATGAAACGGCTGCTGGACCATTAAAAAAGTTTGTTTCCTGCCCTGAGAGTTAGCCAAGAGGCTTACAGTCCATGTGTGAGACATACAGGTCACATGCAAACATAAACACTGGCCCACTCTCAACAAGGGCTGGGCAATATGGATAAAGTTAATATCACATTAACCACGAGAAATTATTTTGATGGCGATATATAACAATATCTGCGAACATATGCAAAAGCACATTGATGTCCACCACATTGAACTGCATTGTATATAAAGTACGATGGAAAAAAAAATCCCTAATTTGTTTCAGATCTCATTTAGTAAGAGATTTTAATCCGTATTTGCTTTTTATTATTAATTTAGACAACAGAATTTTGTATCACAATAACTCGATATCATGATTTCATCACAATACAATCTATTGAAAGACAATAAACGATTATATTGAATTATTGCCCAGCCCTACTCACGACCACGACCACATACAGTAATACTAATGTAATCTCAATTTCAGAGAACGATAAGGAGCTGTACTTTTCACTTTGTCAGCATTATAGCTCAGCATTCTTTCTTTCTTGCCAGTCTGTTAATGTAAATAAGAATCTGTCCTTTACTGACCTGCCTGCTTAAAATAAAGGTTAATTTAATACTTAAATGAGTATCTAGTAGGATCCAGAACCCTGAGCCCAGCCTACTGCGTGCTCACCTCTCCGTTGCCGATAGGGACGTTGATGACAATGTCCTCGCCGCCCGCTGCGATGGGAGAGCCGTTGACTGAAATGCTGTAGACTTTCTCTTTGTGGCGGGGAATTCTCACCGCAGGGGTCTTGGGAAGCCTGAGGAAAAGAAGAGAGAGAATGGTGAGTATTGTGTTCTCCTCACGGCACAATTGGGTAATGTCTCCTATTTAAAAAAAGAAAACACACACAAAAATCTCCAAGAACCTAGAAAGTAAATAGGACCAGTTGCCCCATTACAGCATTTCTAATTAGCGAGGAGAAAAGGTTTCCAGTGCAGCCACATCTACACCGGTAAAGATGCCAATCCACTTAGTTCCATGAAAGGTAAGGAGCCAGTGCTTTAAAGATCACCTTAAGGTATGAAACAATAGTTTGCGGTGTTGTCGTTTAATAGCAGGGCTTTCCCTGGCTTTTGAGAGTTGTCAGAGAGTCAGAATCCCTGTAACTGCCAAGTGCGATGAATGTACATGAATTTATCTGTGACATTGATGCAGCATTATATCAGCAACGAACATAGCATTTAAAGTCAATACAGGCACACGTGGTACAGGCCAAAATGTTTTATATTTTTGGGACATTTGAGGCATTGATTAATAATTCAGATTTCCACTGGAGTGACCCAAAAAACAAACACATATATGTGCCAACTAACAACGTTGTACAATGTTGGCAGCTCCAAATGGCAGAGTTCGAAACCTGAAACCTGTCACAAGTTTTCCCGCCAGTGTCCATACCTGACACCAGTATTTCATTTTGGCAAACAGGGTGAGTACACAGTGTCTCGATTTGTGGGGATGGGACACGCTCCTCTATTGCAGAAGACTAGTAGTATAACTAGTATTTTTTACATAAAAATCTGTCCTAGTGCAGCTGTAACTATAAAGCTTACCTTGGGTCGAATCGTGGGGTGACGAGGGGAGTAGGGCCCATCAACAAAGAAGAGTCCAGCATATTCCTGGCAGGAGTGACCAAGGGCTTCCTATTCGATCTGAATCCAGACAGAGGCATGCTAGTATAGCACCAAGACACCAGAACGTTTGTATTGTACTGGTGATTACAGGTAGAATATTTCTGTGGCTAGGTACAAGGCATTTACATTGATGTAGATCACAATGAAAATTAAGGGAAAGCTGGAGAGAGGGTTAACCAGGACTTTGGTTACCACTAGTTAACTTAGCAACTGAACACCTATCTGGCCAATCAGATCAGTCAGCCGGAATAGGCCTTTGTGTAATATCCTTTAATGTATAATTACAAATGTTTAACACCAAACACAATCAGTAGATTCAGGTCTCTTCTAGCTTCCTTGTGAGGAATGTGATTAAGAGGAAATAACTAATAATAATAATAGAAATTTGGCATTTGGTCTATCTTCCCTTCTTATGACTGGGAGCATTGTATCTACAAAGATGGTGCTTCAAAAATAGAACAAAATAATAATAAAGGTTAACCCCCCCCCAGATTTCCTCCAACCTGTACTTCTTAGATACAAATATAAATGTCTTACTTTCTCATAGAGGCGTTCTGCTTGCTGACTGACAGAGCCTTAGCTCTTTTTGACGTGGTTGGGGGCTTCTTCGTAGGTTTCACCTAAATAAAGAAGTTACAGTCAAACAGCTGCTTTCCAGCAAAAGAAGGCTGCACATCAACTACTGTATATCCCACAGCAACCAACCACTGTCCATCTTTCTTTTCGACCAGTAAATGTTAGGCAAGTGGGGTTCTCAGACTCAGTGTTTTGTTTCTGTAATAAGTGTGCTTATTGAAAGCACTAAGCAGCAAACTACCTTCTTCACTGTGTTCTCGTTCGGGGTGTTCTCGTCTTCTGAACTTGATATGGCTCTAGCCTGTTTCTTTGATGCTGTGAATTGGAGACAAGATCAACAGGATTACATCCCTTCTTTGAATCCCAAGTTGCACGCGTATTCCTTTTTTTTTTTTTTTTTAACAAGGTTCCTAAACATTTACCATTTCAAAATTCCATACCTTTTCCAGACCTTAATTACTTGACTGGATTTGAAGATATTGGACATGTGCAGTATGATGCAGGCGATAGTGGGTGGTCAACTAGCCCATACTGCATAGGCGGACATCATTCTTTACAACGAATATCACAATATACGAAATGACAACGCCTTTACAAAGTAGTCATAGATGTATCAGGACTGAACCACAAAAATCTTTCATACTTTTTGTGTAATTTGCAAACTTTTTAAAACCTGGATTTTTTTCAATTGCCTTTTTCCTCCAGACTTTGTAGATCTGCATAGGAAACCCGTTTTAATTTTCTGGCTAGCATTAAATATCATATCATCAACAATAAACCAATAATGGATCCTAGAATGTGTAGGACCCAGTGCGTGGAAGCGCACAAATCTGGCTCTTGTCTGTTTCTTTGACATTGACATATCAGCAGCAGCAGTAGTGCTTTACTGATAAACTTGTGAGTTTAATTTAAGAAGACTTTGAAGGGAAGCGCAACAGCTGGTGTTAACATACGTTTCTTGACTGATTTAGGAAGGACTGCACGGTCCTCAGCCAGGACACTCTCAACCTTAGCAGTTTCCTCTTCTCTCTGTTAACAGACAGACAGACAGAAAGGCAAAATGACATAACAGTAAGTGAGTGATTTTCTGACTAGGGAGAGATGAGAGCGTCTGATTATACAGTATATAAAAAATGTACATGTTATGGAAGCAACTTAACGCTTAACACAACAGACTGTGCTTGCACAAGCTAAAGAGAATCTGAAACCTGTGACGTACTCCGTGATCCATGGTACATGACATGAGACAGATGGATAGTCAACTCACCTTTGCGTCATCCACTTCTGGTGACTTGGGTTTCTCTGACCCTAAAGAGAGAGGAGGGGTAGACACGTTTCACTTTGTTGTTGTCTAACAGACACAACCCAAATGCTGCTCCTCATTTTACAAAATATACACAGGGCTCAGGTAACAGGAGCATATGTGTTCCTAAATTGAAAAAATTAGGTATGCAGAAGACAATTTTGGAACATTATCTAGGAAACCTGAAAATTCCCATCCTTACTTTGAATGCCACGTTGCATGTGTGCTTTTTTTGCAATTATCTGAGTAGCATGTACTACTTACTTTTAGAAGCATTTCACTGTACAAAAATCACGTATGTGATAAATTAAAGTGATTCAAGAATGAAACAAAGAAGGCTTTAGGCTAGCTATAAATATCTAATCAAACTACAGAAGTTGGATATATTCGAGTCACATACAAAATGTAATAAAACTGACCTAATCACGTCTCCAGCAACCTACTGTACCATTCCAGCAATGTTTATCCAATCCAACAAAATGTTAGCTGTGAGTAAACTTAGCTCAAACTAGTTTGAAATTAAAGTTTAAAGTTTAAAGCAATAATGACCAAATTCAAACCATTACATTCAGTTTCGAATTCTGCAATTCAGTTTCAGTTTTTGGATACAATGATTCAATTCAAATTCAGTTTCTACTGGCACTAATTTCTGCCCATAGTTCACAAGATCAGGATAGTTTAGGTTTCACAAGACTAATGTGAGGGTTTATGTCAACTTACTGCAATGATCCAACCAGTTCATTAGCCTGACAGCCTTGGGGAGCTTGATCAGAGCCAAGTTGTAGCTGTTGTCAGCATCTTTCAACAGTTGGTTTCTCTTGTGTTTCAGTTGCACGACTATGGTCTCCACTGTGAAAAAATAACAAGTGTTAGCCGTGGATTTGCAATTGGTGATACTGAAACACCAGTCCTATGTGAAGTGTACATTGGGGCAGGAAACTAGGCAAGGCAGGAACTTTTTTGTTCATCGGCCACAGTGGCTAATGCTTCAGTCACTTTTAACTTTTTCTCCAGCCAACTACCTTTAATTAAATAGAACATGACTTCCAATTGATCAATGTTAATGAACCACCCTGGTTCTGTAGACAATCACTTCCTGATCCCTCACACTGAACACATCGTAATAGGTTCATGCTGTTACAGTGCATCGTAGTAGCCATGATTCCCTGAAAGCAACACATAGTCACCCGCGCAGTCGAAGTCCTCCAGCAAGGCTTCCAGCTTAACCACCTTGGGGTTGTTTTTACGCTGCTTGGTCGTCCTTTTCCTCGGAGCCATGTCTGCATGGATAGACACAGAACATTAAATGAACTTGCTGGCTGACAACACAAGATATAAAAAGTAATTGCCGACAATGTGGCTGGTAAGCTAATGCTAACGTTACTAGTGCTACTAGCTAGATGACGAGCTAGCTGGCTGCCTGGCTTTGTCGATTTAACTCATCCACACAAGTATGTAAAAACAACAACACTCTGTATACATGTAGTGTGTACAATTATGTATATTTTATAAACAATTTGTTACCTAAATGATGTTTTTCTCGCTAACTACCCTAACTGTCTTCGGCTGCCCGGCGCTCCCTCCACAAAGCAGTTTTCAAATTTCCACGCAGGGAGGAGCCACGGCCTTACATCAGCCAATTAGGACGCTTCTTTGCCTCACGTCATGACAAAATCCATCTCGACCTATCATAGCGCAGAACGTCAATGTTTACATCAGGAGACCGGAAATGGAGTTCAGCAATATGGTAGTAGAAACGTGATTTTATATCAGCAGGAGGTAGCCTGATTTTAACAGAGTAGCGGCAGCCTTGTGTATGTTTTTGCCTTGCTTACTGAAGGAAGCCGTTATTCCCACAACTGAAGCCAAAGTCTAAACATAAGGTTCGTTTATTGTACCTACATGGCGTTATCTCATGTCTGAATGTGCCAGTTGAAATGTCCAAGCCTGCGCCATTGCTATCACTTCAACAAGTATTGCGGAAAAGCTTCCAAAGTCTGGAAAACAATCAGAAAGTATGGAAGTCTGTGTTGGCCGAGTGCAGCCCCTTGATGGTGTCTCTGGGAAATTTAGCAGAGCAGTCGAGAGCGCTTTCCAACGTCCAGGTCTCCAACACGCCGCTCAGCGCCTTCCCAGACCTGCAGGAGCGGCTGCACTTCAAGCTCATACAAGCGACGGATACAGTATTGGGGGAACTCAATGAGAAAATGTAAGCGTGTGGATGGACGATGCAACACAAAATACTGTGTGTTTTACCATTTAACTAATGTGAATACAGTCACATCCACTAGGTTCTGCAAAGTGCAATGGTGTTGTATAATCTCTGACTATCCAGCTAAGACCTAGCTCCCCTTTTCTCTCTCTCTTTCTCTCTCTCTCTCTCTCAGGTCTTCTCTCCAGTCTGTGAGAGATGCCATCAGTAACCAGGTGTCCGGAGTCTTCCAGCTGTGTGAGCAGAACACAGACAGTCTGGATCTGCTCGCCCTGACTGAGCGGTCAGCCTCCGCCCCATCAGTCGCTGACATGCTGGAGTGGCTGCAGGATGCTGAGCGTCACTATCGGCGGCAGTATCCTCTCTGTTCAGGGCTGGATCGGTGTTTGTGTTATAGTCTGGGCTGTGAGCTCATCTCAGGGCTGTGACATACGTTTTTTATGACACTGATTGCATCCCTGATGAATAACATTGAAAATAGGAGAAAGATGTTTTTCCTGTGGGTGTATTGGTGTTTCTTTTTATATATAACGGGCCACACAAAAAAAAGTGGTTACTTTTGACTACCTTTTTCTAGGACCTAATTTGGAAAATTGATATTTTTAAGATCATGGTTTCAAGAGTTCAAGTTAGGGTAAAAGTTAGGCATGGTTACATTTAGGTAAGGTCGGTGTTGGGGAATGAGTGTAAGTTACCGGAATATCCTCACAAGTATAGCAACTCAAGAATGTGCGCGTTAATGGGGGGGGGGAGAAAGAGAGAGGGGTTGTTCTCCTCAACCATGTGTTCAGATTTCTGAGGAGGAAGACGCTGCTGCAGACCCTGAGAGCCGACGACCTCTTCCTTCTGGAATCTGCTCCCAAGAGATGGGAGTCCCTAGAGTCCCCCAGTGGAGAGGACAGCATCACAGGTAGAACCCCTCCATCAAATGTTGTGTACATCTAGATATCAATTTATTGATCCTATGTGAAGGGTTTCGTTCCAAAGTGAGATATGCACGGTTTGGTGGTGCATACTCTTACAAACTATTTGCTAACATTAAATCAATATTAAGCAGAATCAAAGAGCAAGGGATTCTTTCTACATTCACCATTTTGCACCGACGTTCAGCAATCATACAGGGAGAAATCCATCGTAAAAGAGGCAGACATATCAATTTCTCCACCAACAGTAGTCTCAATGGACCAGAATGCAATGCAACTACAAGACGTGTTGCATTTTGAGTAAGGGGCACAGCCGCAATCAAAGACACATATAAACCACAGTTGAATGATCACACTTTCAAGCTTTATTTGCTCAACCTTTGATTGAAAGCAACAAGTTCAGGCCCGTTCTCTGGAAGTTGTCAAAAGTAATTGTGGGAAATGTAGGAAATCACTAACTGAAGTAGAAGTAGACGAGGCAGGTTGAGGGAAAGTGGGTACAACAAAAATTTAATTACAACACTTCATCACAAAATAACTCCTGGAATGCATTGAACATCACAATTTGCTGATATCTAACAGAGTAAAAGTATCCAAGGGTGTTTGGCTCTCTTAAGACCTTTTGCCTACAAAATACTGACAACTTTGCAGATGGACTCATCTGTATTTTTGAAATACTGTGTCAGGAATTTCAGGTAACACCTTTTTTCCCAAAATGGATAGTGTTTTTGAATGATCCTCTTTATATTATTATCATGTCTGTCAATAGGGTTCAGCTTCAGGGCCCATATGTATAACGTTTCTAAAAAATGAATAAGAATACCTGTTGCCAACCATATCGGGTTATTTATCTGGTCTGATGTCATATGACTTAAGTTTTATTAAAGGGCAAACTGCCACAGATCAATGCTCTAAGATACTTTATGCATAAAGGCCAGATCCACAATGCCTGTCATTTTCAATAGCTGTCAGTGTTAGCAGTGTTTAATTTATGATGTTAAAGATTTGTAGGTTGACTAATTACTTCTGTGTTCCATTTCAGATACACTTTTCAAAGTGTCTTTCTTTATGGAGTCCCAGTGAAGAGAGTGAAAGGGACACGGGTGAGAATCTCACCAGCCTGTGAATCTGATTACCTTTCTATGAAGAGGCTGAAGAGAAAAGGAATAACAGACAGACAGAAACGAGCAGATATGCATGTATACATTGGATGGATATATTGCATTTGGATGTATTTGACATATTACTGGTGGATAGGATGATGACTGGATTTTTATTTGGCCAGGTAAAATGTCGATATCTGTTGATGGGTCCAAAATGTCTGTTCAGACTGTATATTGTAATTAAAGAGAAAGAAGAGATTTGCCGCAGATCAGAAAATGTCTCTTTCTACAAAAACACTGTGAAGTCATTTCATAGTTTAATGTTGATGTCGTTTACTGTATTCTCTGTGATGACCCAAATGGCCCAAAGGTATTTGTGAGAACAATCCAGAACACACAAGGAAAAAGAGGGTCACAATGTAATTATTAAAATACTCTTGAAGGAACTGGTTTTATTTCACAATTTTGATTTATGCAAACTCAATCAAGGTTATATGTGACAAATTTGAGAGGTAATGACATTGCCATAGAATAACTGTTAAAGAAATCACTGCAATCTTCACAACACACGCAAACAGAACAGTGATATGTGTAAAGTGTTTGTTGAATACCGGCAGGTCTTTTTCTAGATTTTTCACAAAATAGGTAATGAATCATTGCTTCCTTCAGGCACCAATATAAATCACAGTGCAGCAAAGGTCAAATTTTGAATATACGTATATTATATAAAAGTTAAAGTACTGAAGACAATTTAAACATTAGGAAGAGATAGATATACAAAATAAGCAAAATGATTGATTGAATACATAAATAAATAATATAGGGATCTCCAATTCATAACTTAAAATTCACAGGTTTAAACAGGTAAATGCAGAAAAGAATCAAAGTTAAACATCCACCCCACTCATCGTTGGTGTTTCCTCTTTTTAGCCGGGCATCGCGAGATGCGCGGCTCTATACCTATGATTTGCTCGAGTCGGTCTGTCTGTCCGTCCGTCTGTCTGTCCGTCCGTTGAGTCATTGTTACAAATCACGTGATACAGTCCTGACATGCCGTTCATCAGTGATCCAGTGGGTGGCGGTATGCGCATTCCCCTCCAAGCTATATAGGTTCCCGGCTGTTCCTTGGCTTTGCACACGGTCTTGTTTATCTACATTCTCATTGTACTCTAGCTGCTTCCACAACATCACATTCTCTTTCTCTTCTTATACATACTCCTTCAAGGGTACGCTGTTGGATGTGATCGGTTTTGGGGGATCTGG
>OMLI01032220.1:0-10101 GCA_900302605.1 Rondeletia loricata | reverse complement strand
GCTTTATCAATCAATGTTTCCAACAACAAATAGCTCATACTGCCATGTGTACAGGGCTTGTCAGTAGCACTGTGATACAGCTATGATAAAGCACTGTAATAAAGTGCTGTGTCTCAATCTCCCAGCACTTCACAAATCACTCAATCTAAGAGGTTACTTCCTTATTGCACTTAAATAGATTGTTCCCTTGTTGGGCTGATTACCTCCAACTTTAAGATGATAAGTTCTTGAGAATCGAAAGTGGAGTAAATGTGAGTGTGTGTGTGGGTGTCTGTGTGCTTGTGTGCGTACATGAGGACCCAATGGAGCAATTTCCGTATCTAATTCCTATGGTCCCGGTGGCTTCACTCACACTCCTGTGCTATATTATGAAGAGGGGAAAACAAATGTTGATACATGGAGACAAAGCAGAGATATTTCCCTTTGTGTCATGACACAAATCACCCACAGCCTTGCACATAACCTCCTCAACCTGCAGCATATTAACATTTGTTCATCATATCCCACACATTCTCTACATAGCTGGTAGCTATCTATGATTAAATAGATCGACTCAAATATACTGTCGAGTCATTTCCGGAGAACCTTTCCTGAAGCAGAGGTAGACCCGTGAGAGACAAACACTTTTGATAAAGGTGGCGTAGGACAAACAGCATGGATTTGAAAGAGATGCTGTTTGAATAAGATTACTTATCTATTCTATATCAGGTCCAACAACAGAAACTATTTTACCTATGTCCTTGTAGCTGTCCTTGTAGCTGTAACCAGGTGACCTGACTGAATTGAACATTTGCTGCAAACAAAATGGCATCATGGCTATGAAGCACAATCTCCTTACGATACCCCGTTTTCATAAACTGTTGTTTCAGTGGAACTGAGGTTATATGTGCTGATAACTTGGTAGTGATGGAGGTACATGCTTTAGGTTTTGTTTCTCTTCAGCTGGTTAATGATTCATCTCACCCCATCTATCTATCTTTTATTTCTCTCATCTTTCTGTCCAACTTTGAATGCAAATGTGATATGGTTACAGTTCAGTATTGTAATTAGTATTTATTATGAATTTGTTTTATTAATTACATAGTAAATAAGTCTGTTGTGATTATGATTGGTTTGAAAACGTACACATTATTTGTATTAGCTTGTTATTATTCAGTGGAAATGATAAAAGATTTTAAACAAAAATCAAACAATTGGTATCCATTATTTCAGTCTGAAATGTCATGAGTGAAATGCAGTTTTGGCATTTGTGCATATGATATTTGGAGTTATTCATGGTCCATTGAGACTGTGAGGACCAGTCGTGTTCAGCGGTGGAACAGACGTCAGTGCAAACAAAGCACTTCATAGCATCAGTGTGATAAATGTCTGTGATGGTCACAGTAGCAGCCATTAAGCAGAAGCCTCACTGGGAGTCTACAATCTAAACGTTCTATTGAGGAGGTTTGAATCTGTGAATTTAGCCATAAAATATTTGTGGATTTGTGGTCAGTGATTGAGAATCCTTTTTTTCCTTCGGTCTACTGAATGTGACTTAGACTTAAACTGAGTTGTGGCATGAAGCTGGACCTACAGTAATGGAGTCCCTCCGTTTTATATTGTCGGTCCTATGCACTATAGATCAGAATGGAGATTACAGGCACCAGGAGTTGGCTGCAGGACCAGAACAAAGACGAAGACCCTCCTTTTAACGTCGTAGCTGAGGGACTCTGGTGTGTGGAAACCCTGTGTGCTGTGTGAGGGGAGGTCACACTTGCAGGATGCCGAGTGCCGTTTGAGCTAGCTGTGATGATCTCCAAGGTTGTGGTTCTGGGGTTATGAGTGACTCCAGTGGACAGTGTGGGCCGCGTGGATGCAGTGGTGGTAGCCGTGGATGTAGTGGTGGTAGCCGAGGAGGGAGGCGGTCCTGTGGTTCCATTACAGCTGGTGTGGTTGTTGGGGATGGTGACAGTAGAAGAGTTGCTGGGCACCGTCGTGGCTGTCGTAGGTCGGATGGTACTAGCTGGTGCAGTGTGGTTGGTCTCTGGTGCATTTGTCACGTTTGTAGTGAGGGCAGAGGTTGGATATGTTACAGAGTGCTCCTGTCAAAGATTGAAGTAAAAAAAAAAAATAACATGTCAATGTGGAGAATATACAGGTACAGGAAGTACACAGGTGAAATCATCTTCCCACCGCTGTCATGACTCCAGAGTTATTCCCTATTTTAGACAGAAAACACACTGTATCTCTTAAGGCGATCCTTAAGCCTGATCTCTCCCCAGATCTTCTCCTCTTCCTGCACTGACTTCTAATCGTAGTTTTCCATCACCCTCCTTGTTAGCATTGATTAAATGTATCTCGCTTGAACTTGTGGAAAACACGCACACACAATTTAAATTAATTTTAAAGATGATATTGCTGTTTGTTTGTTTGGTTCTCTTGCTTGTTGAACCCAACATATCCTACATATCCTAACTACAATACTCTGTCATCCAGTAACTTGAAGTTGAAGCACATAGCTACAGGTATGCCTCTGAGTATATACTGTATACTGATACTGTATCGATCCCCAAAGGGAAAATCTCTTTTCTCTTGCCCCCTCCACAGGGAGGTCAGAGGTCAGAGGTCAGCTTCAGCTACAGAGCAGCAGCCCAGGAGCTGGTAGGGATTCAGTGTCTTGCTTAAGGACACTTCAGCAGGGCAGATGCTTGCTGTCACGAGGGCTTGAGCCCAGGCCTTCCAGTTGAAGGACGGTCTCTCTACTCACGCCACCCTGCTTTTTTTATCATCAATTCATATCGTCTGCTGATCTTGCGCTGGGGACATCAGGGTGGAGAAGAAGCGTGTATTTCCTTTTAGTTTGCCTCTAATTGTCCAGTGATGCCATAGATAAAGCCCTCCCACACTGTACAGTACATCTCTGTCACAGTGACAATTATCCACGCCATGCAAAGGTCAAGCACCTGCCGCTCCAGCAGAGTACATGAGGCATGAAGGCATTAACCACACTTTGCATATTGCCGTGGTACGATGGCAGAGGCGCGCGGTGGCTGTCTGCGCCCTGCACTCTCTGTGTCATATAATTGTCCCCTCGCCGCCTGTCTGCCTCTGTCTCGTCGTTGCCTTTCATCTCCTCTCTAGTCCAGACTTCTGCTTTGTTTTTCCGGATAGGCTCTATCTGCTTCATCTGCCAATGGCAGCGCTCCAATGGTAGACACCAAGTAGCTCCCTCCGGCGAAGGAAGGGCTTAGAGCATATCACAGAGAACTGACAAAATTGCATTCAGTAATACATTCAATTTCACATAATTATATGGGGGATATAAACACTTTTAGCAACTGATATAAAGATTTAACGCAGCGACTCTGGCCATGCTCTACTTAGAGAATGGACAGAGAGAAATTTAGGCCAATGAAAACCAGTAATTGTACTCTCATAATGATTGTCATTTGACACAGGCTAT
The DNA here is from genome assembly GCA_900302605.1 of Rondeletia loricata. Lineage (NCBI taxonomy): Eukaryota > Metazoa > Chordata > Actinopteri > Beryciformes > Rondeletiidae > Rondeletia > Rondeletia loricata. The sequence continues at coordinate 6,659 of OMLI01032220.1, read as the reverse complement.
ATATTTTCCTCTTTTTCCACAACGCATTCAACTAGTCACATCACTGCAATGAGCCAATGTGTAGAGTAAGCAATAAAGCAATTATCTCAATAAACACAAATATATTTTGTAGTTGTCATACATGATTATCATATATATTGTTTAATTGTTAACAAAATATTTAACAAAATGTAAATGAATGCTCTGCCAGATAAGGAACTTGATCTTATGTTCTCTCAAAAATCTCTCGATTTACTCCCTTTACTCCCATCAAAATACTCTGGATGACAGCATCAATGTCAGAGTGAAATGTTTTTCTGTTGACCTCTTACTCCATTTGCCTAGACCTGGAAGCAAATTTAAATGTTTCATTAACCGCCGACCAATTTGACTGTGACCTCCTCATGAGCGAGAAGAACAATAAGCAGCTGTGCTTTCTGTGTTTTAAATAATCGTAATACCACTTCAACCATTTCCAAGTATATATGAAGAATATCAGTCTATTCAACACCGTGTGTTGCTCCAGGCCTTCAGGGCATCCCTTACCTTAGTGCTGCCCAGCAGCAGGGAGGCCAGACAGACGTAAAGGACATGCTTCCCGATTTTCCCCATCTTGGTCCTCGGCTGCCTCCTTTGGCTCCTTTGTGGCTGTTCCCACCCTTCTCTCTGTGTTTTTATACCTGCCAGCTCTCCATCACACTAACACTGATAACGGCTTGTAGTCATGGAGATCGGAGCAGAAAAATCACGCGCTGGACCTTTTCCTGTTTGACCTATTAGGCTTCGGATACTGAGAGAGCAGACGGTAAAATGTGTCTGATATGTAAATGGAAGGCAAATGATTGATCTTCCGTGGCAAGAGCAAAGGCCTACAGCAATTGGACTCAAGTTATTTGAGTCCTTTATTTTCGATGTCAAAAGTAGATCTCATTTGTTTTCACCTCACACCACCTACTTGCCAGCTCCACCCTGGCGAGTAGAGCATGTTGCTGAAATGATGTTTATTAGACTGGAACACCACAGAATTTCCCACATTATACAGTAGTACCGTATAACATGTTATATTATGCTACCACATATTATCCCAAATTGACTAGATTATTAAAATCCAAGTCAACAGAGCTGGATGGTGTGGAATATTGGAAACATAAGGAAGAGCCAGTTCTAACAAGGAATGCTAACTATAAGTTGTTGTACCCTTCCTGGAACAGTAGTGTGATCATAAGACGTTGCTTTGTCTAGGCAGTGTTTGTCCTTGTGTATTTAAGCTTTGTTAGAGTGATTCCCTTTTAGAGAACGGCACATACACTTGTATTGTCCTTCTCTCCATGCATGAATACATCTTTGATATAGACGGAAGACTGTTGTTGTGTTTTATAGAATACTTATTCAATGTAGAACCTAAGAAGATCATCAGAGACATAGAACTTCTTCCACAACGGGCTGTGTACTGTGTCTCTAGAAGTATTTCTCAAATTGTGTGTAATCACCTCTTGTTTTTTATGGACCAGAGGGAATTCTACAGTGGCATTTTGACAGATGAAAAGAAAATAAATTCCTTCTCTTTCGATCCAACTGTTCACCTCAGATCACCCCAAGGAAGAAACTTGAGGGAAGAAAGATAGTTGAGGAAAACTGATCTGATAAGGTAATCCACCTGAAAATGGAATGTGACCACAGAAACCCACCAGTAAAGACTGTCAGGGTTACTTTGATAACGGCGGAATTGTACTTGGTTTGCTCACACATTTTTCAACCGTACACAACATTATTTTTTGGGAAATTTGGGGAATAAGGCACGTTTTATTTCTCCTCCCCCTGCTGACTAGCGGCTGAATGAACTGTTGGTAATAAAGAAAGCAAGCAGAAAGGAATGTGCCACTGTGACATTTAGTTTCTGATATCAGCAATGGATTGTACAAACACTTGAGGGGAAATTGGCACATTATCACTCTCTATGAAACAAAGTAATGACGCGGCAGTCTCAATGCACCTTTGTGTGAAACAACACAAGAACATTTCAGTATGCACCTTTGTTTCTAGTGCCAATTAACAATGGTCTAGCAATATTCATGAAGTTCAGTCTTGGATAAAATCACAAGGATACAGGTCTTTCCAGCTTCAAGGTTAGTAATGTTTCACTCTCATAAGAAATGTACACCAGCTTGTACATTTTTCCATATAAGCAATATCCGCCAAATTGAACACAATGAAGTTTCCCATTTTTATTTCCTTACCACCCGTTGATGTCACTGACCTTTTAAAGAAGAGTGGACAGTCAATCCCTCTCAAGTATGTTATTATGCTAAGAGGGAGTTAAGTTCAGAGGGAAAGATGTGACAGAAGAGCTTAAACAAGGATTCAAACCAAAGCGGTCACCGATTATAAGTTATCCCAACAGGATGCCCTGTCACAGATGTTATTCAGCATCTCATGGTTGAGATCAATACTGCAGTCTGTCCACGAATTCAACCCACAAATTCATGTGTGTGAATTCCTGATGTTTGGATACATGCAGGTGATTGAAGGAAACGTGTATGAACTAGGGCTGTCACGATATCACATTTTCACAATACGATTATCATGGCAAAAAATATCACGATAACAATATTATCGTGATATCTATATAGCGGACCAGAGTGAAGATTGTAGAAATGTAAGTCAATTCAGATCTACAATGACAGAATCTAAAACTAGAACACTTGGAGGCTTAAACCATAAGTTCTTCTCGGTTGTCTCCATTTGCCTTTAATCATCACCTGCTTAAGTCTCAAGGACAGAGAGGGAAACAGACCTGTACCAGACTGTTCTGGCAGCCAGTATGAGAGCACAGCCAGGCCTTTGTGGAGCATTATCAGCTGTGTTATCACCATAGTGCATATTTCCTGGTATAGGGCACTTTTATGTCTCTATCAGATAACCCAATACCCCACGCAATCATGGTAACATACAGTGCTACTGAACGCTACTGCAAAGGGGGGACATTTACAATAGACTTCCAATTTGTAACACTTTCATATTTTTGCTTGCAGGATGTGTCCGTTTCCCTGGTCGATGCCTGCAGTCAATCATTTTCACATTAGAACGCAATCTTCTTTGCCTTGTTCTGATATTCATTGTGTGTTATTGATCCTCTCTTGCTTGACGTGTTTTATCTGGTCAGTGAGACATACTGATTCCAAACGAAAAGGTTTTATTGCCTTGACCGATGCATAAAAATACAGCCAAAAAGATTACAGGGCGTAGTTAGAAGAAGGAGGAGGTGTCTCGTAAACTCTGTATGCTGCTCAGACAGACATTCACGTTTCTTATATAATAAACTCAACATTGTAAAGCCTAGGGGTAGATTCATATGTGCAACAATGAACAATGGAAGGCGTATTTCAATAACAGAATGAAAAGCCCAGTAAATTACAAACTGAAGAATGATACTCCTAACAAGCTGAGCCAAATTCCTGATGAACTTGCTGTATGTGACGGGAAAAGGGGGAAACTTCTGATACAGAGCATGTAACTGATTCTCCTTCTGAATAAAAAAATACCCAAAATATCATATAAAGATTAGGTTCTGTTAAATAATACCAATTATTTGTCAAAGTCAACCAAACTTATATTTGATGGGATTGTGCATAGTGCAGTAGAGCTTGCAAAACTAAAGTGGCATCCCTAAGCCCTGGGCCTGTCCCATTACCCACACTTGCGGTTTTTGTACTTAGCCAAGTGCTACTTGTGTTACGTATTTCCAGTAATTGCCCACAGTGTCCAAGTAGGCATGAAGACTGCAAGTGTGCAGAGGATTTTCATTGCACATTGGGACACCCTTATCGACCCGAAGATGTTGTTCCCGATTGCGGCGGCAGTAAAACAGCGGCAAAACAATCGCAGAAGAAATAACGACGTGATTTTGAGAGAGGCTCCGCTGAAAACAAGTCTTCATTTTCTGAGCAAAGTTTGTTCAGTACTCCCTGCGTGGAATAAACACATCATGAAATTGTGCTGGCTGCTGCTAGCAAGCGATACCAACATTGTGGCTAACCTTTGTCCAAATAATTCAAACACATTCTAATTTATACTGGACATATGGACATATATAAGGCCCAATAATATATGCTACAATAATGTGTTACGATGCACAGCTTACATTGGGATGTTTTCTTTCCCGTCATCTTGGCGATTCTCCCATCACCATTTGGGAAGACTGGACTGTGGAATCCTGAACGTGATGAATTGTGGGATACACTTAGCTCCAAATACCGCTCCGAAGCGGTGTTAGGGTAAGGGTGCATTAAGTGTGGGATAAGTGTACTGCGTTTTGGCATTTTTCAGACATGGGACAGTCTTACACACTTACTCGGTGCCACGTGAATGTGCACTTCAGTACACAAAACCGCAAGTGTGGGTAATGGGACAGGCCCACAGTGTTGGTCATGTTCTTCCTCTCCTCTAAGTGCCTGAGTTAAGGGCAAAGAAGAAAAGGGCAGAGGGTTTTTAGCTCTCATCAGCTTCCATAGATCTCAGGTGCGAACAATTTAGGAGGATTTTTTGCCCTCATTATACCCAATTTGCTGGCAATGATCGAAGTCAGCCTGTACCAATCAGAATTCCCTGCTCAGGGCTCTGTGCAGGTACCGACTGCTCGTTTGGAAACCAGGGCAAAGTAAGAACCCCGTGTCACCAAGTGTCAAAACCCTGTGCTTTGACTTCCCTGTGAATGGGCAAGTGTAAAGAGAATTGCCCTTTGGGGTCAATAAAGTATCACGCATCACATATTTTCTTTTATGGTTGCAAAGGTTATTATTAATGATTTGATGTCTTTACTGTATACTGTAATGTATTGTTAGTCTTTTACTGCCTTGTCCCTGGCAGAATCTTTTAATCAGTTGTTAGATTACCAGAACATTTGTTAATTGTTGATGCATAAACCAAATAAATAGCAGCTGTCTATAAACTTGGGCTAACTGGCTTTCATATAGCTGAATCTTATCAGTGAATTTCTAAAAAAAGCCTGCAATATTTCCCAAACCACTTTACACAATGGAATCAAAATAATGATTCACATATTTCCACTTACACTTGCATGTCCGCAGATCTATGTAATAGCCTATGATTAATTTAAAGGATAAAAGGAAGCGGCACAGAAATTTAAGAGGAATTCTGCTTAATTTGGGAATTCACATGTTTGATATAACCAAGGATGATTCCGTTTGTAGTCCATCTGTGAATATGAATAACTCTTTCCCAAAGCTAGTGAGCAGCCAAGCGAGCCTATGAACTGTGATGCCATGCTGATGTGCCCTGATTGTTACAAAGGATAGAAAGAAACTCACATACAGGGGGTGTACAAAATAATGGAAACACCTAAGAATATATGACTAACAAGTACCAAATCTCTTTATTAGGGCCACCCTTTTTCCTGCAGAGCAGCTTCAGTCTTCCTTGAATTCAGTCCTCCTGAACTGTGTGTAGTGGGATATTGGACCATTCTTCAAGAGGGAAAGCCTCCAGTTCTTTGAGGGATGAAGAAGATGGAAACCTACTTCACACTCTGCCCTCCAGAACGTTCCATAAAGGTTCAATGGATCTGGTGATTGGGGAAGCCATGGAAGGTGTTTGACTTCATCTGGGTGTTCATGAAACCACTGTTGAATTTGCTGAGCAGTGTGTATGTGGGCATTATCATTTTGGCATATGGACCATGATCAGGGAAGATTATTTGCCCCAGAGGGTGCAGCTGGTCCTGTAAAATGGCCTCAAATTCCTTGGCCGTTATACAACCATGCAGTGCAATCATCAGAGCTAATGATTTCACATTGGGGGTTGAAGGCATCCTGGACTGGAAGCTTGTGGGTTGAAGCTTTCTCCAAGTGTAAACACGTTGTGTAGGAAAAAGGGTGCAAGACGACTCATAAGATAAGATGTATAACTTGTTTCCATTGCACAGGGGTCCAGGTTTTGTGCTCCTTTCACTAGGCTTTGTCCGCCTTCGTCCGTCGGCCTTGAACAGAGGTGGTTTCCAAATAGCAGCCCTGTCATAAATACCAGCTTTGTGACTTACGACATAGATGCTGTTGAGATTGTGTCACAGAGGTGTTGGTTCACTTCTGTGGACATTTCTAAGGCCGTAGTTTTGTGGCGTTATATTATTTTGTCCACCCTTGTTTAATTCCCTGCTTTATTGTATGGCTACAGACCTACAGACATTGGCTGCCACCTCCCCTCCGTGCAAGGCATCTACCACACACGATGCCTTAGGAAAGCACGGAAAATCATAAAAGACTACAGCCACCCGGGCTATGGACTGTCCTCGCTGCTGCCGTCTGGTAGATGTTACCGGAGCATCCGGGCACGGACTACCAGACTCACAAACAGTTTTTCCCCCAGGCCATCAGGCTTCCCAACCAGCAACATTAATCTCAGTGATCACATTGATCACATGATCACCCCAATGTATGCTATAGTCACTTCCTATCACCACAATTTAATGTACATATCCATCTGCACTCCTTCACTTTATATCTATAATATTCAATACTCTTACTGTCTATATTCTCCATCTTTACTGGCTCTGGAACTGCTGCTAATGTTGTACTGTTATGTATATTTTTGCTATTCTTGCCCTTATTTGTGATCTTTTTAACTATTTAATATTTTTTTATGTCTGCTGCGTAGTTGTTGCTTGC
>OMLI01032213.1:0-10020 GCA_900302605.1 Rondeletia loricata | reverse complement strand
GTGTGTGTGTGTGTGTGTGTGTATGAGTGGGAATGGCATAGGATGTGTCAATAGCAGGTTTTTGCTTATGTGTTGCCACCTAATCTCACGCATGATTAGGAGAGCAATAACACGACTGTCTGAGCAGGTTACACAAATGTGAGCTCTCTCTCTTTGTGTGTGTGTGTGTGTGTGTGTGTGTGTGTGTGTGTGTGTATGTGTCTGTGTGTATGACAGCCTAGAAAATGTTTATTGAACCAGTAACTGTCACATTACAAACAGACTGTATCTTTCTTTTTTCCACCTGTGCTCCCTCACTCTTTAGTGTCCTATGTTTTACTTGCTACAGCCCTCTTTCTTTTCCCCTCTGCCCTTCATCCAACCTTCCTGATTGCTTCTTCTACTTACATATTTTCCTTCTGCACCACTTGTGTCCCCCGTGCCCTCTCCTCCTTTTTTCTTTGTTTGTTCTAAAAGGTATAAACTACTTTGAAAGAAAGCGAAAGAGCATTTATAGTATAGCGTACGTGTGTGTCAAAGGGGAAAGGGGAGGGGGGTGCTGTCTAAAAGAGATAACTACCGTTCAAGTGTCCCCAAACTGTGGAATATGGCGCCCTCATATGGTGGCAGTTTAGTTTAGCCTACTCAAGCCTGCTATTATTTTCAGATCCTCAAAATCAGAATCAGGCAGAAACATGTGATCGAGTTTGGGGAGGGGGTATATGAGCTTTCCTTGGTCAGCCTGGCTGTAACCAGTTGGTCGATAAAATGGAAAATGTCATTTTGAAGACACGAGGCAAAATCACTCATTAGATCTGCAGTAATGGATGCGTCGCTGGAAAATGGTCTCTTCAAAGGAATAGACTGATAGGATACAGAAACACGTCCACCTCTGAGCAGGTTTACAAAGCGTGCCGTGGAGAGGCATGAAGAAGGTCATGTTAAAGAAACTGTGGAACATGTAGCCTACTCATGCCGTGTAATAAACATGACAGACTTTGTTTTCAGGTTACGTCATGAAATCAGCATTAAAATGTATCTCCTTCCAACTTCCAGCTTCGTTGATAGTCTGTTGGCACTGGCTGATAGCGTTGCATCAAGCTGGCAGGGAATAGCAGGCTTGACACTGGTGATTGATAGAAAGTCTGAAAAGAACCTGTACACAATGTGAGAAGGATTTTTTTCCACCCCAAATGGTCTGAAGCAACCTGAAACCACACTCGGGTGAGAATCCTCACAACAGTCCCCAGTGTGAGTTGACATTTCCTATGTCAGGCTCCACTACCACGCACATCAGAGCTCATTCAGGGAGAGAAACCGTACTGCTGCAACTTCTGTGATTTAAAAAAAGGACTATGGACACTTAAAAAGACATGAGTGAATCCACACAGAAAATAAACCACCATAACACTTTTCCACTTGTGAAGAAAGATTAATCTCTGTTGAACAGTTACCAGTGTCATGCTGAGCAGGACGAAGAGAAGCTGGCCATTATATGTTTTGTGTTTTGTGACTTTAAAATGAACGAATACAGATTCTGTGCAGTTCCACGGCGCATTTGTGACAATGACATAGACCTAATTAATGATCCGTTTATTTGAATGTGATCTCAGCTTCCTGGCTCTGTCTCCTGGCTGCTTCTACAACATTGTGCTTTATTATGAAATGCCAGAGGATGTGTTGTCTTCGATCAAGATGTGTATGCTATCACAAGTGTGGAGATTCATAGTTAAAGTTACATTTTCACAGTAATACAACTTTTACTGCCTAATAAAGAACAAACTTGATTTATAGAAAATGATTTTTTTCAAGTGCTGTAAACAATGATGATGATGTGAGGGCACAGGCAGAGGAAAGATACAGTAAGAGTCAGAGTGGAATGTGGCTCTTGATGGCGAAGAGAGTAGGGAGACCTTCATTCACGGAAACTCCATAAGTGCTCTCATTGTGGAAAGAGATTAGTTCAGCCTAGCTGTTAGAAGTGTCATTTCTGGGTTCACACCTGTGAGAGGCCTTACATTTGTCCTCACTGTAAAACACCATACGATGACTCATCTTTTTTAACCTTTATTTACCAGGGAAAGTCAACTTAACAGGCTTGCTCTTTTTCAGCAGAAGATTGCAGAGTTCACTTGGATGAGAAACCATTCTGCTGTGCAGTATGTGGGAAAAAAGTCTGAACAGCACTAAATCTGAAATGACACATTAAAGGTCATTCAAAAATAAAGGCATCCCTCAGCTCAAGTCTTTCTGCTGAAGTTGCACACACACACACATGCTAACACATTCCCACACTTCACTATCAAGGTTATTTGAATTTAATTTGTTTTATTTACCTTGTCATTTTATGTAACTTGTTATAATACCATTTGGCACCATGTTGTATTCTGCTGTATTCTAAACTGTTATCCAGTTCACTCTTTATCACCTTGTTGTTTCTTTGTTTTTTGCTTGTTTTGAGGTGAGAGGCTTTTGTAAGCCCCTTGGGGTTTTTAGTTGCGAACAGCAACTAGTATAAGTCACTCTGTTGATTTTAAAAAAACACTGCGCATGTACAGCTGCAGGATACAAAGATACAATACCTATAAGATTCTCAGGCAGCCACACTGGTGCTTTAGCGCTCTTGGTAGGGCAGCGGTCTTTCATTTGCTGAGCAGGTTCTAATTCTGGGGTTGGTAAACAACTCAAACAGAGTTTGACTCTTGAACCCAGCAAGCACAGAATGTTTACATTATGCTATTTGACGTGGTCAATTTAAAAGATGTTTCCACCAAGATACTACAAAAAAAGTTGTGCCCCACACCAAAATTCATCTTTTAGTTTGATAACATTGATAGATGTTGCACACAGTCAAGAATAGGCCTAAATTACAGATCATTGATTAGGCCTATTCATGCACATCCATATCAGTGACTGCACAATCTAAATAAGTACAGGCCGACTTTAGGCTGCCACTTGTCACAACGGCCCCAGTAGGGTAACCTGCACCAATCCGGTCGCAGCTTATCACAAATTACGTGCTTGTTTATCTCAACTGCACAATTTTGTAATCATTTTTTCCTTCATTTTTTTGTCATTGTATTTTATCACTGTTTTTTTATCACTTCAGTTCTGTTTTATCATTGTGAAAACTAAACTAAACTAATATAAGTGTAAAGCTTGTCTCCCATCCTTGCCCAAAACTAATAAAACTCTGTGTTCAAAGGCATACAGAAACACTTGCTAATTAATGCACAGTGGGGAATTACCCCATCAGTGCTCCAAATTGAGCAAGACGTTTTGACATTACACATCTCTTTGTATGCAGAGAAAATTAAATATTTTACTCACAGTGAGAGGCCATATATTTATGCTGTATGTGTAAAAGCCTTTGTTGAATCTGAAGGCTTGACAAAACCTCATAATTCATATTAAATTAAATTAATAATCTGGGGGAAAATATTTACCATTCTGCAAATTTTACAACCCATCAGAAGATATACAGTACACATAAAAGTCGAAGCCTTTCTCTTGTTCCATTTATAAAGGGGAAAAAAGTCAATGCGGGAAGGTTTGTATCTCATGGCAGTTGAGTCCACATTGTGACCTTAGAGATGCTCTTATCGTGACCTTCATCTGTATTCCACATCAGGTATACAGCTATGTAGACACACAGGAGGAAAAATGTGCTGATGCCCCTGACTGTGAAGGCCGTTTTGCCAGCCCACAAATCATCAAAAGGCATGAGCTTATGCTTACAGAAGAGGCCATTTACTGTAAATGCCTGTTTTGTAGGAAAATCATTTTCGGTACAAAGACCTTCATCGGGTTATCTCCTCCTCCTGAAGTGGACAGTGTGGAACCACTAAAAGACATTCAACAAACCAAGTCTGAGAAGTAATTTTCCATTCATTTCATGTTGAACTGCTGTTCTGTTCCAGCCAAACTAAACGTCCTGAACCAGCCAGGAATTAAATACAATAACATGATTTATTGTTAAATTGGCTAAATTCCAAACAAATTATATTAATAGCTCTTTGAACCTTCATCACTATCCATCCATCCATCCATTTATCCCAGTCAGGGTCGTGGTGGCAACAGGGCAAGTAGAGCAGATGTCCTTTTCCCTAGCAACTTCCTCCAGCTCCTCCTGGGGGATCCCCAGGTGCTCCCAGGCCAGCTGGGAGATGTAGTCCCTCCAGTGTGTCCTGGGTCTGGGCATTATTAACAGGTGCCGGGACTCCATGGTCCTGCGACTCCTGCCGGATCATTCAGTGCCTCACCCTGTCACAGAATGTGAGCTGAGCCGCCCTGTGGTGAAACTGTATGTTGGCCGCTTGTATTCACAATCTCTTTACTGCCCATTACTGTAGCTGCTGCATCTAACCAGTGGTCAATCTCACAAATCCCTTTTACCCTCACTCAGGAATAAGTCCCCAAAGATACCTGAACTCCTCCACTTGGGGCAGCTGCTCACTCTTCACATGAACAGGACAGGCCACCTTTTTCCACCTTTTTTTGGGGGGTTCTAGATTTGGAGGGGCTGACGCTCATTTCAGCTATGTTACAGTTACACACAGTAGCAAACCGCTCCCATGCACATCAGAGATAACAGTTCGATAGGGTTAAAAAGGACAACATCATCTGCAAATAGCTGCACCTCCATGAATATTATAAACAGAGGAGGAGACAAGGTACATCCTTGTCAGAGTCCAATGGCCACCTTCAGCGAGCTTGACTTAATGCAAGAATGCAAACACAGCACTCTGAGTGTATAAGGACTGAATGGCTCTCAGCAGTGGTCTCAGTACTCCATCCTCCGGCAGCACCTTCCACAGGATACCTCAGGGAACATGGTCATAGACCTTTTCTAAATCCACAAAACACATGTAGACAGGATTATCAAACTCCAATGACCCCTCAACCAGGACGAAATCCGCATTGTTCCTCCTGAATCTAAGGCTTGAGCATCAGCCAGAAGGCACTGTTCCCGAAATGCACGTGATATTGAAGAGACGTGTCTTCAGCATTTCAGGTCAGATCTGACACTGCCTTGACAGTGCAGAGCTTTCTAACTCAGTGACCTCTGCCAAGGAGATGGGCTCAGATCCTCCAGAATCTTCCAACACTGCCTGCTGTCTGTTGGGTTTAGGAGTTCCTCAAAGTGTTCCGTCCACCTTCTGACAATGTCACCAGTCAAGGTCAGCGTTACTCTGCCCCTGCTGAAAACAGTAATGTCCTGCCTTCCCCTCCTGTGTCGCCAAACAGTTTCCCAGAGCCTCTTTGAAGCCGCCTGAAAGTTGTTCTCCACAGCCTTTCCGAACTCTTCCCACACCCGGGCTTTTGAAATCATCCCAAACAGAGTTTGGGTTTACAGATCTGATGGCAGCCTCCCCTACCATCTGATCCAACTCACCACCAGATGGTGATCAGTCAGCAGGTCAGCCCCTCTCTTCACCCAAGTGTCCAGAACATGTGGCCTCAGGTCTGATGAAAAGAATATATAACCTTCAGCCCAAAGTGCTCTGGTAAGTACACTCAAAAGCCTCCTCATGTTCAAACATAGTGTTGGTTGGTTGGTTCCAGAGACAACACTGTGCATAGAGGTGAGCCATCTATCTAGTTACTTCTCAACCTCCCACACCAACTCCGAGAGCCAGTTTCCTTTGCCAACCTTTATGTCAAAAATAATTTTTTGAACAAGCCGCAACAAAGTCTGAACTAAAGGGGCACATGGTTGGGAAACACTGGTGTAAAATATGACGGTTGATGATTATTTTTGGACAAATTAACACTTAATGTCATCTATCTAAGGAAAAGTAGAGTCACAGATGATTTAGAGGATGTACTGCTAATTGAAAATAGTACATAGGCCTACCAATTTTAATCATATTTTGCTTTGGGGTTTTTTGTTTGTTTGATCAGAGAAAGCAAGATTTCGAGATATGGCACGTGAAGATGGACTATGTCTACATGAGCTAAAACAATTATCATTCTGATTATGGGAGTGAGGGGCATTGATAGGTAGGTAAATCCAATAGAGTGTAATGGAGGTGAAAGAAGTTTTGAAACATAGAAAAGTGTTTTCTATGTGAATGTTAAAATCACCAGACATCAAAATGTTGTCTGCCTCAATTCAATTCAATTCAGTTTACTGTGATGACCACACGGCCAGGCTGGTGGAATTTGTTATCGGTACAGTGTGTAGCAGCTCGGTTCCGACATAGAACAACAACATAAGACCAACATCAGCATACAATAAACACCAAACATGTTACACAACATCAAATAACCACAATAATAAATGCATGATATCACATACACACAACACCAACATTACAGTGGGAAACATTTGCAAGGAGGGAGCAGTAAATGCAGGATTCAATTGGGGGAATTAACGGGACGAATTCAGGGTCCGTATTGCAGTGGGGATTGGGGAAGAAGCTGTTTGCTGTGGTGGGCAGTGATCTATAGCGCCTCCCGGAGGGCAACGGCTGGAAAGGGTGGTGTTCGTTTTAGGTAAAGTGATTCAATTGATGGAAGGGGGTGCCAATGATCTTGGATGATTTGCTGACAATGTGAGTTGTGAGAGTGTGAGAGTTGACAGAAAACCTTTAAGAAAGTAAAGAAAGTGCCATATATTCGGTCTCGATGCTTGACGCCGTTTTGTCTACTTTCTCCGTAGACCGTGAATGCAGCACATGTGCGGTAACGTCAGAAGTGCACGCTGCTACAGCACCGGAAGTGTTTGTAAAAAGGTTAAAAGCAATTGAAGTAGGCTAGCTAACGTTAGCTGTCAGTTGTATTCAGTCATTGTGCAGGGATGGAGGTGACACGGAAAAGTAAGTAGCTAGATTTTAATTACACACGGGATTTTTAAGTTTGCTATGTACATTGTGAAGAATGTATAATGCCGTAGCGACACAGTAGATTGAAAACGGCCAAAATGTCCCCATTCATGTCAGGTAACGTTAGTGTATTAATAGAGCTAGTGTATGTTAGCAGGGACGTGAACGTAACTAACGTAGGTAACTACGTTCCTTCGCTGGCCAGCATGCGTGTGTCTCATCACGCTTCTGATAATGCACGTTTCTCTTTACAGATTATAAAGACTGTTTAAACACTGTGTACAGCGCGATAGAGGAGGCTGATTTCCTTGCCATCGATGGAGAATTTTCAGGTAACGTGATCAGATTTTTTTGCTTGAATTGGCAATGAAAGCCGAGATTATTTACGTTTAACTCACTGATGTGCAATTTGTAAATGCAGGGATAAGCGATGGTCCTAATGTCAGTGCACTAACCAATGGCCTGGATACGCCGGAGGAACGATACGTGAAGCTTAAAAAGGTGAGCTCACACACAGAATGCATCCTTTTCTCCCTCCCCAGTTCCCCACCAGTTTGGACCTGTCCTTTTTACGGTGTCTGTTTCCCCCTTCCTCTCTCTCCGGCAGCATTCCATGGACTTTCTGCTGTTCCAGTTTGGGTTATGTACATTCAAGTATGACCAGACTGCATCAAAGTGAGTGGGGGTGAAGCCTGTGTGTGTGTGTGTGTGGGTGTTAGGCTCCACAAATACAGTATTTTTGTATCAAATATTGAATATTTGGGGACAAATCACAAGTACTGCATCTGCTGTCAGCTGACTTTGGTGTTAATGTTAAACACATTCCCTTATATCACCCGCTCAAATCGTACTTTAAAATTGATCATTGTGAGTGTTTAAACAGTTATTTTACTTCTATATAGGTAAATAAAAATGCCAATGAATCAATTTAGTAGAACTATTAGTCCTAACAAGTAATTGTTAAATATAGACATATAATATTGGTGTTCCAACATCCATCTGACTTGTGCGTCTGTTTGTGTATGCGAGCACACATTATAGAAACCACCAAGCAACTTGGACAATTTCACTAATACCTTAATTTTCTGTTTCTTGTAATACTGTCTCTGCAGGTACATCATGAAGTCTTTTAATTTTTATATATTCCCTAAGCCATTCAACAGGACATCCCCTGACATAAAGTTCATCTGTCAAGTAAGTCTGTGGCCCCTCCATGTCACTTGATTGCTTCTGTCTGAGTAACAGAGGAAAATTACTTTAGTAGTGATGATGATTAAGATGGTTTGAGAATGATGGTTGCTGTAATTGCTATGTCAGCTGTGAAAAGATGATTTGATTATTGTCTTGTCTGAGAGAGTCTTGAAGGTGGTGGGTCATCCTTGTCATTTCAGAGTTCCAGTATTGACTTCCTGGCCAGTCAGGGGTTTGACTTCAACAAGGTGTTCTGTCATGGTGAGTAGAACACTGAAGCTGTGAAGCTGCACATTTGACATGTGTCATTTCTTCTTGTGTTGGGTAAGGAAAATCAAACTGTGTGAACAGGGTCCTGTACTGGAATAGTTGGTTCTGGGCCACTTGCACTTTACTCAAACCCCCTTTGCGGAAGTGGTCCTTTGTAGAAGAGCAGTTTACTATTACAGTGTGGTTTGAATCTTCCTTTCCCTCTGGTTTCCAAAGGAATCCCATACCTAAATCAGGAAGAGGAAGCCCAGCTGAGGGAGCAGACAGAGGAGAGGAGGAACCAACAGGCTAATGGAGCAGGGACACCATCCTACATCTCCCCATCCTCCTCCAAAGGGTCTGCACATGTACCAGAAGAACATAAAGACTTCATCAACAGAGTGATGTAAGTGTTGCAAATTGATTACTTTTTTCTCTTTTTGAAGGAATGGACAATCGGATACATACTTTTATTTCAGGAAGAAATTCAATTCCCCCCCAAAATCACCGCACACAATGCAATAAACAATAGAATAATATAGAAACATTTTCCACGTTGTCCGGTTGCTGAAGGTGCTTCTCATGCAGCACAGGTGAAGGAAAGGTACTGCACAAATCTGTATCCACATAATCCTCATATCCACATCTTGATTTTCCATGTTCAGTTAGCTTGTTGCCCCAGTTAAGAGACTGCTCATATTGACGTATTGCACGTAATGACATATTGATAATGAAAACATGGGCAAAGATGGCAAGTGTTTGATAGGAGGGAGAACAGCCTGCTTTGTCCATTTTTGTAGAGGGCCTCAGTGTTGGTGGTCCATTCCAGCTTGTGGTCCACGTGGTATTTCGTCTGGCTTACAGGAAGTT
The DNA here is from genome assembly GCA_900302605.1 of Rondeletia loricata. Taxonomy (NCBI): domain Eukaryota; kingdom Metazoa; phylum Chordata; class Actinopteri; order Beryciformes; family Rondeletiidae; genus Rondeletia; species Rondeletia loricata. The sequence continues at coordinate 904 of OMLI01032213.1, read as the reverse complement.
GGTCGTTTGGATAAGGCCTCCACCAGTTTTGGGCAGAATGCTCCTCCCCTTCCGCTTCCTGTGTGCTGCTCTTTTCATCCCCATCTGTTGTTGCAACAAAAACTAAGCCACTTTAGCAAGCTGGCCACAGCTAGTCGGGGTTGCGTTAGCACTTCGTTGAATTTTTGCAGCAGCATGCTCCAGTGGCATGGACTTAACCAACGTAGCTATCCTCTCCAATTCACTCTAGCTTCTGTGCTGAAATTGTGGCTGTGTGCCACAGATGAGCCTATGTATGGGAAACACTGCAGGATGCTTCTGTTGCCTGTAACTTCTGTTTCGGAACACCAGAGTGCGGATATTTCAATCGGCAGCTCAGGCATTGTATTTTAAAGTGGCACAGAAATCGGAGTTGTGATTCGGTCCAGTAGGTACCGGTCGTATGGGAACCGGTGCCATAGTGGTACCGGGTTTAGGTACTAGGGATGTTGTTGTCGAATACAAATACCATATTCGGCAACGCTCGAATAATGCATTCTCTCCGAATGTTTTCGCCTCCCGAATTTGGTCAATATTATTCGGATTCGGATTTTTATTTATTTATTTTTTACTTCCTCGATGTCGCCTGAGTCCTAAGGTATACACCTCTTAGATGCAATTCGCTCTGAAGTCCTATACAACCATGGCAGAATGGCTGCTTCTGATGTCAATCATCGCTACGTCATGACAACAGCACGAACAGTTTCTAATTGGCCTACGCTTCACACACACACACACACAGATGCAGAACGAGAGAGAAGAGAGCGAGAGAGAAGAGAAGAGAGAGTTATTATTTTGATTACTAATCTAGCATTGGTACGGGAAATGCCCATTGCTTGTTCTTAATCTTTTCCCGGTGGGGCTGCCTGTTGTCTGGTTGGGAGGG
>OMLI01032210.1:0-19533 GCA_900302605.1 Rondeletia loricata | reverse complement strand
ACTGATAACACCCGGCGTGAGGTAGGTCTTTTCAGGAAGTGATGTGTTTTGTTTAGACAAAAGGTTTCTGGTTTGTTCTGAATAAACAGAAGAAGAACTGGGTAGTTAGCATGAGCAGCGATAGCCACCGTGGCTGAACAGACAAAGAAAAGAGCGCCACCTACAGAAACTCAAACTACATCAACAGAAAATCCAAGGAGAAAGACGTCACAGTACTGGACAAGTGATCTCTGGGAAGTGCAGTGCAAAAACACCAAAGCAACGACTGCTTAGCACCAAAGATGGAGACAAAATATATATATTTTTTAAACTAAGAACTCATAAATAACTTATATAATACTATAAATTGTCTTGAAATGTAGACATGAATATTGCCTAATTTGCTTACAAAATCTAACTTCTGTGAAGATTATTCCTGGCTGCTGTTGACTGGCCAAAGTTCACAGGCTGGCCTCATTTCACACTACGAACTAGGATCAATAAAGGATCACTGACACGTGGCGGTACTCACAGCATACCATTTAAAACCAAATCCAGGAAATGTGATCAGAGCAACATGAAAAGGCCTGAAACAATAAGGGATTAAAGTGGAAAAGTGGTTGTCTTCACTAGAAATGAATTGGAATTGTATATATAGTGGATGATAAAAAATAAAGATAAACAAACACTTAACCCTAGTTTATCAATACAACATATACGCTACAACCTATCTCTCAATTGTGCCCTTTATTGATAAATTATGAGGTCCAAGCGAACAAGCAGGCATACATGCAATAGAACACTTCCAGGCAAACTTACTATAGCAGACATTTCTGTTATTAAGGCATGACCGTACACAAGTGTATGCATGTGCATGTGTGAGACACTTGTTGCTGCAGCTTTCTAACCTGCAGGGTGAAACACTGCCACAGCTGCTAGGTGCCACGGATAGTGCTGCTCCTATAATTAAAGGAATACACCAGGTTTTTGTCCCGTTAGTCAACTTACCTGTTAAGTGATGAGAACGTAGACACCAAAATCATCCACGTGTCCCCAGTAGATCATTGGCTCTGGTGCACCATGCTAACACTTTAGCATACACTATGTTGAGCGACAGTAGGCTACTAGCATTATCCAAAGTAAGAAGACTGGCCCTTCTAGTAATAAAAAGTTGTTTTCAGTTTTTATTATATAACTTGTGAATTCATATATTTTAAAACTATCATTGATCCAATACAGCTGGTAGCCTATATTTTTTGGAACTATTTCAAGTACACAGTCTCCCATCAGCCACCACCTTCACTTCCTATGGAAACAGGGAAAGTAGTCCCTGCTAGTTCAAAACAGTACGTTATTTTTGTATCATATTTCATGTACATTTTTACAGATCTCCTACACAAAACGGCCAGACTTGGCTGTAGTTATATCATTTAAGATTACTTAGCATGTAGCTTTAGAACTGCTACAAGTTCTCATTTTCTCACTTTTGAGATAATGCTAGATACTGTCACTCAACATAGTGTATGCTAAAGTGTTAGCATGGAGCACTGAAGCCAATCATCTACCGGGGACACGTGGATGATTTTGGTGTCTATGTTCTCATGACTTAACAGGTAAGTTGACCAAAGGGACAATCTCCCCAAAACTTTGTGTATTCCTTTAAGGTAAGCAGTGCAGATTCATGAGATAGACTCAATCCCATATGTAAAAAGGCAGGTAAGCTGAGTTTAGGTGGGTTTACCCTCCACTCTCCTGACTACAATACTGTTCTGTAGTAATAACAGTTATTGCACTGTAGTAAGCAACACAGCATGCTCCTTTAGTGTAGGTGTGATAGGCAGACGTCCAAAAAGCCTCTAACAAGGTGTGTTGATAAAACAATGGGCATGGCTTCACGGAAAATGTCAGAAGTGTTGATAAAAACAGAAGGGGAAATAAAGGCTTTTATTATTTTGGCATTATTCCATTGAATTACAATCAATTATAATTGATTACCTCAGCGTTAATATCATACGACTCCAATAGTGGTTAATAATCATGAGGTGTTTATAATTGTTCTATGCACCAGGATTTAAAACAAATAACTTGAGTTATATAGGTTGTGTTTAACAAATTGCTGGAAATTCAACCTGGGGATTTCTAATTATGGTTTATACGGCTATAATCAAGGTCAAGGTCAAGGTTAGTTCAGGGATGTAGTGGAGGTTTAACCACCTTTTTATTTGCAGAATAGAGTTCACCCTCCTTTTTAGACTGACGTAAATCTTTGTGAGGTAAATTAATAGTCAACATCATAGTAAGTAGCATCAAACTGATGTGAGTTATAAGAAAACAGGGTCTTTTAAGGGTGGAAAAAGCATAAATGAATGCTTTTCTGAAAATATAATTTGTGTTTATACTGGTGATTGACTTATGATGATCACCAACTGGAGGTTATAGTTCACCCACCTTTTATTTACCATTACATCACTGGTTCAAATATCCATGCACAGTGATCCACCTAATTCACTGATAGGCCTGTTGGCATTGGCATATCACAGTGAGTAGGCCCAGCGGTAATCCAAAAGCACAGGCCCAAGTTCATACATAGCTTATTCACCAACACAGGAAATAGCTTGCCTCTTTCTTTGGCTTTTCAAACCAATGCTACACCGGCCAGCCGGATTATTCGAACAGCAATAATATTCTCAAAGTAAACACATCAGCTATTGAGTCTTGGAGAGCATCCTTCTGGTTATCGTCCCTGTCCTCCACTCCCTCCACGACTCTCAATCTGGCAAGCTTCAGCAAATAATAAACACTCGTTTGTTATGGGGACGCAGGCTGCTATAGACAGGCTGTTCTCCAATGTTTTCATGTCACAGACACCCAAATAGACACACATTAGGCAGACTGACCCCAATTTGATAAGATGTTGTCCCAGGGAACCATATGGGAATATCTTAGCTGTGTTGATTTAGTATTGAATTGTAGAACTGTCTACACTGGACATGGGGAGATAACATAGTGGTGGAAGTGAGACCTATATGATTATAGTCACCCTATACATTCTCTAATTGGGATAATTTATAGTGAAATAAATTCTAGTGACTTTTAACTCTTCCTCATTTTGCTGGGGACCCCTGGAACGCCATTCAAGGACCCCTGGGTGTCCACCGGACCCCACTTTGAGAACCACTGCTGCAGACAGAGAGGATGTGGTCAAATGACATGCAAGGCCTCTGGCAAGGTCTTCAAGAGATGAGTAGGTGTTGCAATTGTCACAGGGAGGGGTTGGGGGGTGAAGGGGGGGGTAAGCAGGCCACAGCAACAATGCTGCAGAGTGTATGATCAGCAGAACGGGACATGAAAGCGATCGCACGCTGCCTTGTGTGAAAACTGCGTCAATCGGCTGTGCGTAATCTCGGTGCGCTCCAGTCTCCTGCGTCCGGACCATAACAGAATAACGCCAGGCTGCTTTTCTGAATGTGAAACGCAACATTGGAAAGAGACACGATAGAGAAAGGCACCACAACACTCACCGTGGCCGAGGCCAGGCTGCTGTCCGTCAGGGTGAGGTGGTGCGGCTCCCACCTCCGGAGGAACTTGGAGGTGAGGATTTTGCTGAGGAAGGTCCGGGGGTGTTTGACCACACACACCTGGATGTCCCCCTCCTGGAGCAGCTTGTATCGCATCCCGCTGCTGCAGTGGAGCAGCGACCTCTTGCACGGCCCTGCGCCCGGCTTGGTGTTGTTGTTCCCCTCCGACATCTCCCCCAGCAGAGGCTTGTTCTCCTCGCACGGGTAAAACTGGTTGTTGTGCAGCTCGTTTCCCCCGACGCCGCCGCCGTTGAAATCCATAGTTCACTAAATCCAACAGTTTATTGTTTCCAAATGTAGCCTGGGGATGGGGGGTGGGGGGTAAACGCGTCGCAAAGGATAGAAGAATCCGTAGCCTACATGTATGATAAAGAAATGAACAGGAATGGATAAGGTCGGTCGGATCGAGCCGGGGGGTTGTGTGTGTGTGTGGGGGGGAGACCCGGGCTACCGCTTTAATACGACCTCAATTACTGTCGGAGGAGACGCGGCGGACACAAGCGCAGACAAACGCCATTAAACAGTCTTCAGATGGCAGATTATCCAGACGGGGAGAACGGTATTTAGAACACAATGCAAATAATCCACCATTTTTCTCCCCGCACAATGCCCCATGAATTGTCTCCACGGTGCGCGTCTCGCCTCCCCCCACCGCCACCAGCGAGCTACTCAATACGTTAGGGCCATGGCCTTATCCATTCCGTCCAGCCCGGGGCCAAGCAGCATAATCCACCGCGAGGAGCGCATGGAAACAAATAGAAAACACCAAAATATCCAATGGCGGCGGCTGATGTTCCTCCGTGGTTTGTGTTTCTGGTCATTAGAAGCTCATTGGCACGGGTTCCTTTTTTCTCTCTCAGTCTTTTCCCCCTATCTTGGTGTAAAGGAGCCAGCGCTCTCCGACAGAGCCGTGCCGATTGGTCCCTGCTCGTTCATGTGATACCGGACTGACGTCAATGGGGAGGCGAGCGGATGAGCCGTGCGTCTTTTGCGCTTGACTGTCTGCCGAGGGCGCACTGTTCCCCCCCTGCACAGACAAAAATGGAGGAGGGCGCAGTGACTTCAAGTGAACCCACCGTGTCCCTTCAGTGGAAATGATGCAGCGACATGCAGAGAAGAAGAGAAGTTCACACGGAACAATATCGTTATTAGTTATTGCGTTTGGATGAGTATGGGAGGAAGGATACAGTAGAGAGGGGTGAGCCCACCTAGAGTCAGTTCACACACCTTTATTTACCTTTTAAGGCTGACATGAATATATGACCTAAATTCATAGTATGCATCATAGTAAGTAGTATCAAACTAATAATAAAGTTATAGGAAGATAAGGTATTTTAAAGGCGGAAAGCATAATTTAATGCTTTTCTAATGCTTTTTAAAAATATAATAGATTTTTGTTTCTATTGGTGGTTGTTTTCCTTATAGTGATCACTGACTGGAGGTCATAGTTTACGCACCTTTTTATTTACCAGTGTAACCAGTATGGAGTCAGTGTTGGTCAATAGTAATGTGATTATTGATCCCTCTAGGGAAGGGTCAGCTCATTAAACCATGCATCTGGTATCATTTGCCACCAAAACGTCCAAACCTGCTTTTAATTTCTGGACAAAGTGGAGCAACCACTGATGACTGACCAGATATTATTAATTAGTCAGTGTGATAAATTATTAGATGTAGGTCACCAAACTAGAGGGAACATCGGTCCTGAATGCTCCTCTAATGTGAATTTTACTTTGAGATTTTGCTGAATTATTATGATAAAAACTAGAAGATGAAATCAGGCTGAGGTATGTGTAACCTGAGCCTGGATCCTCTGGTTGAAGGACGGACTCTCTAACCACTATGCCTTTCCAGCTAACGTTCAGTCCGCTATGATTCAGCCGTCAAGTTCCATTGTTCATATTCCACAGTGTAAACAGGCCACATGGAGCTGAGTGCTGTTTCCCGTCTATCAGTTTTCCCCAGACTGCTGCTTTAGACATGTTAGCCTATTGAGTCACTGAGTGACTTCCGGTAATCCACCAGCATTTTCAGTCTGCTACACTCAGTGATGTAGTAGTAAATAAGAAGTTGAGTAAACCTCCAGTTTGACATCCAGTCGTTGATCATCATAAGAACAACAACCACCAATATAAACAAAAATCTGTTAATCAAGGCTTTTTTTCCATTATAAGATCCTATCTTCTTATAACTTACACCAGTTTGATACTACTGATGATGATATATACTATCAATTTAAGTATATAATAAAGATTTATGTCAGCCTCAACAGGTGGGTGAACTGAGCTTATGATCCCTGTTTACATGTAAACAACACAGCCTGCGTAGCGTCCTGTCGAAGAAGTCAACAGAGATAACAAATCATATGCATATTGTTATACATACAGCCTAACTACATAACCGTTGGTGGGTGATGACCTGATAACTCAACTACATCACGAGTTAACAAAGTGTCAGCCGCATCATGCTCTGTGGTTTCTCTTCAGCTTTCCTGGAATCATGTAGGCTGCCTCACTGTCAAGCCCAACGCCATCACATTAAAGCTACAATATGCAACTTTTCTCCTTGAGACAGGAAGTGTAATGTTAGCCCTGCCCTCCTCCACCTCAGTTGGTCAAGTCCCTGCCCCAACACTTGTCACTCATCTTGATGAGCTGTCATCTAGCCTGAGGCTGAGGTACCCGGATCCATAAAGCCTCCACAGGTTGAAGAAGCAGACGGAGAACGCAGACAATCTGCAATAAAATCAACACTGATGTTCACTGTGTTTCTGAACTGAGTCTTGTCTGCTGCATGTTTATCTTCGCTGTATTTTATTTTCTTGCTGCTCTCTTCTGTTGGTGTTGGTATGACTACCCTGTTTGTCATTCCTTGATCGCCACAACCCATCTCACCGCTGGCCACGACCACAGGAAATAGTATACGCCCCAAAACGTCCCCAGCTGCATTGAAAAGCTCATTTCAGGCAAAGGCGGGGATTTAGACTAGGCATGAACACACAGGGTCACAGACAGACACAGACTGATTATGTATAATATATCCTATTTATTTATTGGTATTTGAATGTACATATTGCAGCGTTAAAAGATATCGTGATGACAGGGCAACATGACATATTTAAAAAGTTGGAGGCAGAGAACAGTCTGACCCAATATGTCAGACTTTAGTGGTGAGGCAGGAGGTTCTGCATGAATAACAAAGGTCACAAAGTGTCTAACCAGTCACATGCAGATGCTGAAAACATGGGGAGGAGGGTGTTACCACCAATATCCTGCAGGAATCAGTAGCTTCAAAAACTCTGAGGAAAAGCATTTAATTTTCCCATTTAAATCCATATACCTCTGACGTTTTCCAATGATTCTCATTGGGACACTTGGTCAATACTTGGTAACACTTTACTTGAAGTGGTGCTCATAAGGCATTATAAGGTATAAGCACATTATGAGTGCATGATCATTATTATACTCAGAGCATGATATAATAAACACAATGTGGGAAAAATAGGGGGTTGAGTAGTTTATGGGGCAACTGTATTTAATGACATGAAGCTATGAAGCTGAAATGCGGGATTTCCCTGATTTCCCAGCAGAAAAGGCACAGTCCTACACGATGACAACATTGCTTTGATGGAAAGGGCCCGAGGATAAGAGGCTGCCTCTGAAGAAACACAGCGACGGGAGTCTGGGAGTCTAATGACGATGCGGTCTGAGTGGGGCTGATGGGAACAGTGACTCTAGCACCTTCCCATCTCAGGGTTAACACGTTTCTTGTACACAACAACATCAGCCTCCTCTTCGAACACAGACTCCCCTCGGAGGTTTCCACGTGATCCCGCTGGGAAGTCCAGGCGGTTCTCAGAAAGCCTATTTTTTTTCTCCATTCCACCCACACTCCCCCATCAGCCAAGTCCTCCCTCACCGCAACACTGCCGGGGCTCCAGACAGTATTGTTCTGGAGACAAGTTACGACACACCTCACTCAGACTATCTGTTATTGTGTCAACAGTCAATGAAAGCAGAGGTGAAAGGAATAAGTGGAGTAAGTGGTAGAAAGGGCAGTAAAGGATGTCATATGTATTTGGGTTAGAACGATAAATCGGTTTGCAGATATTGGCCTTCCATAAAAAATCAGATCTGGTCCAGTTCAGTGTGGTCCACCTCTGATATGATGCAGTTTGATTGATTACTTATTTATTGTAGAATTGATCAATACTACACTGGTTGTCTATGGGAAGCCCTTAACCTGAATTGATTCTAATGAGACATTTTGATTGGATTCCACACAGGTATGCGTGAATGTTTTTTTATTATTGCTATGATTATTATCCTGGGTTTCAGTGCAGAGTTTTAGTGTCCCATCATGGTGCTATCATAAATCATAAATGCTGCCTCAGAGGCTTTTCCACCCTGACAAGAATACAATTATGTGGGAAACACAGAATACTTGGAATTTTTGGCATCAAAATGGTCAAATTCAAAGATACTGAAGTTCAGCAGAAAATATCGGCTATTGGCAGCTTCAATCCAAAAATATCGGTATCATCATCTTGGTTGAACCCTAATTATGTATTATATGAATGAGGGCTACTGAAATATACATTTCATTTGATTACCTTCTTTCAAAAGCAAGCAGTATCTGTAGCTACTCCAAAATACAGATCTATACGCACACACACACACACACACACACACACACACACTCCTATTCCTAACCACTCCCACCTACAGTATACTCTGTAATACTGAAACACTGGGACAAGATGACCTGAGGAAGTCTGGTTAAATAAAGATGTTTCTGCAGCACTGCCGTCCTAAAAGTGCAATTATCAGATGTCAGGTTAAGGGGCCAGTTCAGTGAGCCAGACTGATGTCTTGTTTGTGTGTGTTAGAGAGAGAGGAGAGAGGTGTGTGTGTGTGTGTGTGTGTGTGTGTGAGAGAGAGATAATCAAATTATGAGGTCTCATGTCACAGCAACAGCCAGCCACTTGTCGCAGGACTCAGGGTCCGTGGGTTTTTGAAGGCTGATACTGATATTTTTGGAGTGAAGCTGCCAGTAGCTGATATTCAGTATATTTAAATTTGGCCATTTTCATACCAAAGAATTGCAAGTATTCAGTGTTTCCCCCATAATTTAACTCTTGTCAGGGTGGAAAAGCCTCTGAAACAGCATTTAGATAATCATGGGACACTAAAACTCTCCACTGAAACCTTGAAATGCATAAACACTCAAATTAATGATTATTTTTATGTAGCTGTGGTCAGGGAGGAACCTCCATCATATGACTATGATGGAGGTGAATAAAAGGCCAACACCAGCCCCATATATTGGGCTAATCCTAGTTTGTACCAGACTCCCAAGTCCCAGGTCAACAGTTACCCCCCCCTAATCCACAGGACCTGAGTTAGTTGAATTATGGGAGCCGCTCGGTTTAACTGAATTACCTCCATCCTGAACATGTTCAGTAATCCTGTTGTGTTAATCCCAGGCCCAGCCTGACCGACACACACACACAAAGTATGCTGGACTCACATAGATCCACCTAGCCAAACACTCAACTCACACAATACACGTTTTCACCACATGCACATTTCAAACCCACACACACACACACAGCCTTGTCTGCTTATTTTCAGCACGCACAAACAATGTAGTGTTCAAAAGTCATTTTGCATCCAAACACGAACAAACTAATGCCGTCATTGGATCTGGGCAGGGACAGCCCTCACTGATGGGAAGGAAACTTCCTGAAATTAAATATAGGTCTGAATATTTTGAACTAAAACAATAACTACATATACTATAATGTTACGACACTGAAATGCAACTGCTTGAACTTTATAGATTAATCTAATTATGAAATTAGGGATGCACAGTTCCAATAATGCTATGAGATATTGGGCCAATACCAGGCTAAAATAAGGCATTAACATTGGAGCATTTTATTAATACTGAAATCTGACATCTAGAAGTTATTTAATTGTCGTGCCTTTCTTCACTCATCTCTCTCAGATTAGACACGATATAAACAGATGACAGAAGGTCTGGGTGCATCTGAACAACACCAGACACAAAATATCGGCTATTGGTGGCTTCTATAATACTGCTATATGTTTCTATAATACAGCTATGTAAGTAAATGGAATGGCTTGCATGCAATGTTGAGAAATATTTGTACTCTCAACAACAAAAAGCGAAGACAGGTGGAAATAGCCATACAGTTGACCACTGTTGTGTTTTAATTCCCTTGACGTAACTGAATGAAACTCATGGGCAGCAACGTCTTACAAAACGTCCTCTGCATCTGTTACAAAAGTACAAACTGAAACCACAGTTTTTCACTCCCTCAATCTCACAACATAACTTTGGTTACTTTCAGTTTAGATTGCCGTTAAATCCCCACTCTGTGTATTCAAGTACATCACAACGTTTTTCTAACCACACATACGGTAATAAGCAAGACTAGGTGCTGTTTAGGGTGCAGAGTGGTGCGGAAACTTGGTGTTTACTGTAAACGATGAGGCACTATGGAATGTGAAGTGTCCATGCAACAATATGAAGCGCTGCACACAGTGTTGAGCAATAAGACACACAGCAGGCCTGAAGCAAACCGGTCCTGGTGCTTTCCAGGGTCCCGAGTGATCAGCTGCTAGACATGCTTCACTTCAGTTTGTCTTTCATGTCAGTGTGTACATATACATATGTATGAGCGGTGTTCCTTTTCTGTGTGCTTCAACTAGGGGTTGACAGATATAGCAGCAATATACTGGCCAATATTGACCTTAGTCATATTTGTTTAATTACATTTTGTTTTCTTGGGAGTTTCTCCTCGCCTTCACTGAAGGTCTACGGTAGGTTAGCTAGGCCTTTCATGTCTTTCCAACACTGTATTTTGTGTCTTGTGCTTTGTTTTGCGTTCTTGTATTTTATTTGGTTGCATACTGTATTGCATCATTTTGCTTTGTGATTGATTGTTGATCAGTTAGATCTAGGTAGGCTCATTCTCTGTAAAGTCCTTTGAGACATGCTGGTGATGAAGGGCTATAAATAAACTGTAAAACTGATCAATACCACACTGGTTGTCTATGGGAAGCCCTTAACCTGAAGTTACTCTGATGTAACATTTTCATATGATTCCACACAAGTATAGATTAATATGTTAATACAATTCTGGGGGAAACACTGAATACTTGTACATTTTGGGAATTTTTTGGCATGAAAATGTTCAAAGTTAAACATATTGAGCATCCGCCATGGGCAACTGCCATATTGGTAGCGGCCTTGAAAAACCCATATTGGTCAAACCCCAGTTTCAACACTGTAGTCCTGTTCTGCTTGTGTGTTCCTTTTCTGACATTACAAGAGGTGTGTGTGTGTCAACACCGTATCAGTTGTACGAGTACCACTCAGTGTGTGTGTGTGTGTGTGTGTGTTTTCTACTTTGTATGTGCAGCCTCTGAGCTGAGGACAGACAGCAGCAGCTGTAACTCACACAGAACAAATGGGGTCAACGGATGCCAAAACCGTACTGACTGGAAAGCCAGGTCAGAGGTCATGAAGGCAGCAAAATACATCCAGCAACTTAAGAGTGTCACTCACAACTACGTCTATTTCTGAACCGGCTGCGCCCGGAGAGCTTGGTCAACGACAAAATCAAACACCCAGTAAAGCACTCGCGCTCAAACTTGCATACATTCAGTTTGTGTGCATAGGATACATATCGATTCAACAGTCTGTTATCAGTGAAGACCACATAGCATTTCTTCCGCACAGATACTGTAACTAAAGGAACTACATATTTTTACTCTGTGAATGCAGTTATTGTATTTCATTAATGGTCTTTCAGTGACTCATGGTTTTTAAGTCTTCAAGGAAAAACCCAGCCTCGGATACTCTTACACTGCTACATATCATCAATCTGTGATGTTCAATGCAGTTCTTTTGTACTGTGTTTTTTTGGTGTACTCACTTTCCCTCAATCTGCCTCGTCTACCTCAGTTAGTGATTTCCTACATTTCCCAGAATGCCTTTTGACAACCCCCAGAGAACAGGCGTGAACTTGTTGCATTCAGCTGTTGGTTTTACGTGTAGCTGGACAGAGCAATAGTGATAACAGAGCGAGAGTTTATCCAGTTGACAAAAAGCGAGAGACTTGCCCCTTACTCAAAACACAACAGGACTTGTGGCTGCAATGCATTCTGGTCTGTTGAGGCTACTGAGAAATTGGTACCTCTGCCTCTTCTACGATGGATTTCTCCCTGTATGATTGTTGAACGTTGCTAATAAAATGGCGGCTCTAGAAAGAAGCCCTCGCTCTTTGATTCTGAGGGACTGACAACAAAACCTGACGTTTACTGCTGATGTTTTAGATCGCTGAAAAATATTCTGCTATTAAACTCCATTATAGCTGCTGGAAATATCTCCACGTGACGTCACGTCGTCTACATTTGGCCAGTTATCCGCAGAAATAAGAAAAATACACCTAAAAACAAAATTGACCCAGAAATGCAAGATACATTGCCAATAGCTGTTTCTGCACTGTTGTTAACAGTGTTAAGTGTTTTAGGGTGGATTTTTCCTTTCAGTGGTGGCATCATAATTAAGTTAAATAAAATGCTTCCTCTGAAATGTCCATCATGGTTACTCTGATGTAATAATGTGGTAGTTGATTGATCAAGTGTTATTTACAGTCTCTAAAACCCTCACTGAGCAGCAGACAACCAGTAAACATTAAAAACAATGGGGAATGTAGATTTTTTTTAAAAATTAAACTGAAAAAAAAGATCAAACCCCATGTTACTGGAAAAAGAACACAAAAAAACATACCAAGGTTAATAAAAAATTGCAATAAAACCCATCATGATAAAAAGTGTTTTGATAAACTTGCCCTCCCATCAAGTCACATAGCAAAGATACAGCAACGGGGCAGAAAGAAAAGAAAAGTCATCATCCTCACTATCCAACAACTATAATCCTTTAGTGTTCTTACATTCCCTATAACAAGAAATAGGCAGAAAGTTCCAGCGTGCCAAAGTGTGTGAGTATGGAGCCGACTCCCTAAGTGAGAGGGACCCTGACTCTGAACATGCCCTGCTTCAGCTGGAGGCGAAACAGTCGGCAGTTGGCGATGCGCAGGGTGGCGCAGGACGTTTTGGAAAGGTCGCTGGACAACATGAGCTTGGTGCGATGCCACGTCCCCGTGCTGCGGCGAAACTCGCGGATGTAGTCGAAGCTCGTACCTGTGCACACGGGAAGGGGAACATTCGTGAATATTCGTTCACCTATCAGCTAACAAGGTGAGATGAGAGGAAACTTTAATAATCCCCGTGGGGAAATTGGGTGGCTGCAGCGGCAAATGGTAATAATAGGATACAGGAAAGCGAAGAATAGGATATAAATAGGAATGTAACAACATGGGATGGGTGTTTAAACATAATGCAACCAAGATCATTTCAACACTAGAAATGTATGAATGAAAAGTATGACCGACTGAACTACAGCAATATGGTGTGAAAAACAACAGCAGTAGAACATGCTGTCACAAAGACAAACAAATTGATCACAAATATGTAGAATATGAAAATATACCAAATATATGAAATAATGCAATGTGAAATAAGTGAAAAAATATATATTTTTTAACAAGATACAGCAAATATATAACAAATTAGAGGGGTATGAGAATATGAGGAAAACAACTTTACAAAAATGCACAAATTTACAAAAATGTGCATTGTGTTCACATTAGCAGGTCTACAGAAAGTTATATATACGTACATAAAGTGTCTAGGTGTGCAGACGTGCATTGGACAAAACTATTCACCTGATCAAATACAGTATTTTCAATTTAAACAGGCAGATAACGTATGCACAGGATGTGCAGATTTGGATATGCGCATTACTAGCTGTTCACCTTATCAAAACTCCAGATAGAAGAACCAAATGGACAGAAAAAGTGACAATGTACATTGTTGTCCGTTTACAACTGAATAGCAAAATCTGGAGAGGCAGACACTGTTTAAAATGTTAAGCATGTTGTATGTTTGAGTAATTTGTTGAGCCCAGTATATCAGCACGCTTTAGTGTTGGAATTACCCAGAAAATGTGATAACCACACTGAGTTCTTGAAAACTGGAATATTATCTGAATACTGAAAATGACTTGTCCTTTTATTCTATTCTTATATATCTTAAATTATATTCCGCTATTAAATTGGATAGCGAGATGCATCTTTTTTTCATACATTAATACTGCAAACACAAGCTTCTATGCTGAACGGACCAAGATTTCTGAGACACTGAATACATTTTATTCAAATATATCATAATACTTTGGTAGTTTTGAAATATTGTGCAGCCATAACTGTACTGTAGCACCTAGGTGCACAGTACACACGATGTTTAAAATACAGGGATATATAATCTTGTAATCTGCTAAGATTATGTTTGTTCTATTAAGACTGTTTATAGACGTACTATCCTAAGTAATCTGATGGGAAACAGACACAAACATGCCACCCTACCCACATACCGGTTACTTACAAGTCCCACCAATACTCACTGGGACGAGGCCATATGATATGACGAGATCCATTTAAAGTACAAATCTGCAACATTTTCATATAAATGTCAGCGACTCTCTATTGCCAATCGATATAACACAATAGTGATTCAACCTATAGCCAGTTCATGAAAGTTTTTACATTTGCAAAAACTAAGACAATCGAAGGAAAAAGACTACTGGACACACTGTTTGACTGACAGGTGATCTCTGGGAAGTGCAGTGCAGCAATGAGCGCTTACCACCAAAAATTTAGACAAAACGAAAAACATGAATCTCACAGATTCAATTGACATTGCTGCAGCTCTGCCCTTTCAAAACTATGTTGCCATTTCCTATTGCAGTGTGTGTTAACTGACCGGTGTCCAGGTCTCCAACTACGTAGATGCTGGCTCCGATGGGCACCGCTCCGTAGATGAAGGACGAGCTGGTCTGGATACAAAGGGTCTGGTCGTCCAGGTACATCCACCTACACACGTCATACAGCACCACATATGGGTACCAAAAACACACATATCAATGGAGAGTACAAATATTTCTCTCAACATTGCATGCAAGCCATTCCAATTACTGTATTATAGAAATATATAGCAGTATTAAAGAAGCCGCCAATAGCCGATATTTAGTGCCTGGAAAAGCCTCTGAAAGACCATGGGACACGAAAACTTCATTGAAACCCAGGATAACAATAATAATAATAATCATCATCATCATATTCACGCATACTTGTGTAGATTCTGATCAAAATGTCTCATTAGAATCAGTTCAGGTTAAGGGCTTCCCAGACAACCAGTATAGTATTGATCAATTCTACAATAAATATGTGATCAGTCAAACTGCATCATATCAGAGGTGGACCACATTGACAGGCTGATATCAGATTTTTTTATAAAAGGGCAATATTGGCCCCATATATCTGTCCCTAGTTGACAATAACAGTTTCATTGCCCATTGACTTGCACTACTAATGCTCATAAATGCAAACAGGACACTGGTGCCAATTTTGTATAAAACAAAAACTGTGAAAACTTTTTGGCTGGGGCAAAACCAGCTTTTCTATACTGACCTCCTCATCTCGTCATGGTAGAACTCAGACTTGCAGGTTGTCATGTGTCTTTGCTCTGGGTTTTCGTGCTCTTGGCTTCTCACCCCACCAAACACATACAGCTCCTGGCCGACACCACACGCCACCGAACCAAACCTTACCAGGCAACACCAGGGACGTGGAAACCATCAACAGTAATGTCAATTCAGAGATGTAAAAAAGTAAGTAAATACAAAAAATTTGTATAGCACCTTTCTAATGACAAAAGCGCTTCACATTTTAAAACCAACCTTGAACCTAAATGCACCCATTACATAAGACAGCACAACACACGTCAGATTGAGAGAATGGCTGACAGAAAAAGTGGCTCTTAAGTAAATTCTTAAAAGCAGAGAGTTGGCCAGTCTAACAGTTACAGGGAGGCTGTTCAGACTTGAAGGCACCATCACTTTTTGTTTTAAGGTTGGACCTTGGAACAGCAAACGTGCCCTTACTCAGGTCCTCTGAGCAGGGCCTGTTGGAGCCTGATCATGCAAAGTCTTGTAGGTGATCAGAAGATTTTTGACATAGTCTATAATTGACTGGTAGCCAATGAAGGGAGGCCAGGATTGCGTAATATGGGGCCTACGACTAGTTTTAGTCAAATGTCTTACAGCAGAGTGGCTAAAACAAGAGAGCAAGGCAATATGATGGTCCAAACGTAATGAGATGAAAGCATGAATGATTCTTTCCAAACCATGAAAAGACTAAACTGATTTGATTTCGGCAACAATTCTTGACTGGAAGAAGCATGTTGCTCAAAATTCATATATAGGTCGAAAAATGTGCCTTAGAAAAAGGGGAACTGTTAAAGGCAAGATATCACGCAGCTCCTAAAGAGCTGTGTCTGCCAGTGTTCAAAACCTAGCTTGATTCTATCTGTACCTGGTGGTTTCGATTAGGATCTCTACCCGTCTGTTTCAGACTTAAATGGAATGACCAAACCAAAAAACATCTTATCCCACAATGTGACAAGTGCCTACATGAGAGGAAAAAAACATCTAGATGTCACAGGGTTTAATGTTAAATTACCTTCTTAAATCCTGACCTGGGAAGAAAAAAAAACAATCAAGGGAGAAGTGATCCCAAAGACTTTGAAAGTTTCTTCAATTCTCATCCTCACAGCATGTGGGTTCTGCTACGACTAATGCACATGATGTGAATAAACTCCCTCCTTTATAACTACTTCCTCAGCAACATCGTTATCTCTCAGTATGACTGGGGTGATATTTGAGGGAAGTCAAACTGAAACTAAAACTGACAGTTCCTGAGAGCGCAACAGTGATGTGTGTGTGTTTCACTTCCTGTTGCACAAGTGCTAAGTTCAGTTTTCAGGGCTGATGTTCAGTCAGTCTGTGTTATGCAGCAAGTGAAAATAACACAAGACTAATTACATCTTTCATGAATGAATTATTGACAAAAAGACCAAAAAATGAGGAGAAAATCAATATTTTCTTAAAACCGCTTGTATCTTGGATGAGCAAATCAGATTCTGGCCCCAAACAGATTAAGTAATCAGAGCTGATGTTTACCTCCTCTCTTTCAGAGGACAGAGGCCAGTCCACTGCTGGGTCTTTGGGTCGAAGCATTCAACGGAGTCGTACAGCTTTCCATAGGAGCCTCCACCCATGGCATAGATCTTCTTATTCATGGTAGCGTAGCAGCCAACCTGTAGGAGGAGAGGGAGACAGCTGTGCAGAAAGGTTCATTGTGCTCTGGCATTGCCCAAGGTCCCTTTCTGGACAAGTCTAGACAAGAGTTATGATGGCCCCTGGCCCGATGTGCAGCAGTTTTGGCCTACCAGCAGAGGATAGCATTCTCATTTTACCAGCCAGAGCCCATGTGATCATGGCCTTCACTACACTCCTTGCCTGATGATGAGGTCATGTACTTCATTGAAGTCAGAAAAAATGAAATGCACATGGAGGATCTTCTTGAGCCTTCATTAAACATGGGCATCCTTTAGAGATTTAAAATACTCCTCAGGCCCCGGGCACACTAGAGGATTATTGGGCCGATTGACACCATATTTGGACATCCGGACAATCGGGAGGGGAATTCCCGATGTGAGGTGTGGTCGGGAACAATGGTCCAAACAGATTATCTGGTAATGTGAAGGGTTTACAGATTTAATCTGAACCACACCGATCAACTCACAGACTGATCTGAGCCGCCCAGATCATATCAAACATGTTTGATGTTTACAACCCAACATCTGGACGGGTCCTTAAGTGTGTGAGGATCACAGATTCAATCCAAGAGTGGAGACCGCCAATAAGCCAATGACAGCCAAGTTTACAGTGAGGTAAAAAGCTATATTAATGATAATAATGCAGGGATGATAATTTGGGAGCTCCTGTCCTACAATGAATGCTAGTTACAAGCCTAATTTACATGACCTTTTCTCTGATGAAGCCGACTCACTCCAGCTCTACTGAAAAGTGTACAGCCCACGTTAACCGCGTCTGTCCAGCCACGGCTTTACCCAAGTCCTCTTTGTATTTTTTCGAGTGCATATGAATACATATTTATTCAGGTTGGATCACGCGAGTTCTCGTGAGATTAGAGGTCCTGATGTCAGCGACATATCAGGAGTAAACAGGATAATCTCAGTTATATTGTGTATATTGTATAAGTGTGTGATACCCCGTCCTGCCTAATCTAGTGTGAGCATGTTTATGACTGAGAAACACAAAATATAAATAATCAGTGAAATCCGTCGTTATGTGTGTGTGCTTTACGTGCGTTAGGATTTGAATAGTCTTCTAATCTAGTGACTCCCCAGCCTTACAGGTTGCCCTTGACAACAATGCATAGAGAGGAGCATATATTTGGCCTACAATCATCCATTCACAATAACATTACTCGGATACTGCAGTGATCCCGCTTTTCCTTTGCCCTTTTTTATTATACGTTTCAATTCATTTTTTATTATTATTTTAATTACTATGGGGGCTTTGGGGGATCCAACTCTGGTGAGCATGTCCGATGTTTATTGCACTTTTGTGGGTTTAGAAGAGGGGGATGTTACATGTGTTTATTGCACACTAATACTTTCTGGACAATAATTTTGAAAAATAGAGAGATGACATGCGACAAAAGTCCTGGGCCGGAATCAAACCCAGGACGTTGCGTTTACATGGTACACGATCACTGGGCCACCAGGACGCCCCGATTACATATAAACCTTATTACTTTGTCTGGAGATTATCGCTTCCCTGTGTTCTCGTGTGTTTCCTTCTCCATATTCTATTACCCTGTGTGTGTGTGTTTGTGTGTGTGTGTCTCCTACCTTGCGGACCATAGTCATGCTGGTCTGCAGTTTCCAGGTGTTGAAGTGAGGGTCAAAAACTTCAACAGTGAGCAGCTCTGTTTCTTGGTTCTCTCCTCCCAGGACGTAGATCATGCCATCCAGCTCCGCCACGCCGAAGTTTTGACGGGCCTGGTAGATCAGTGACAAGGCTGTCAAGGACTGCAACATCCCACATGTCTGACAACACCTAAGGCCTTCTGGGTCAAATGATGCATTCATGTCACATGGAGAAGACGGTAGATACGAGCTTCCCACTTCAAAATATGGTTCACCTCAGGTTTCAGTTAGTAAATACTACTAGAAAATACCCTTCATCTTAGCTTTTGGAGACTTCCATTTCTTCCTGTGGGTGTCAGGTGATTGACAGGAGTGACGTAAAGCAGCGCTGATATGAAAACACTCAACTCAGGCACAATGACAATGATAAAACAGAAAGATTGACCAAACCAAATGAAGGCTTCATGTTTACTGTGATGGATTATCTCGCTCTGTGGAAGTTGTTTTTCATACCGTACAAGAACACACATGTAAAAACAGACAAACGTGCCTAAAACATCTCAGCGATGAATGATGTCTGTGCACCACCTCAAGCTCAACCTTGACAAGACAGAGCTACTCTTTCTCCCTGGAAAGAACTGTCCCCACACAGACCTCTCCATTACCATTGAGAACACCACTGTGTTGTCCTCTCCGACTGCCAAGAGCCTTGGGGTGATCCTGGACAACCAGCTGTCCTGCTCTGCCAACATTGCTGCGACAACCCGCCCCTGTAGATTTTCCCTCTACAACATCCGCAGAATTCGTCCGGTCCTTACAAGAGAAGCGGTGCAAATCCTGGTCCAGGCGCTTGTCATCTCCCGCCTAGACTACTGCACCGCTCTTCGGGCCGGACTACCCGCCTCTGCCATCAGACCCCTACAGCGCATCCAGAACGCTGCGGCCCGGCTGATATTCAACCAACCCAAATTCTCACACGTCACTCCCCTCTTCCGGTCACTTCACTGGCTTCCCATCTCTGCTCG
>OMLI01032202.1:0-12700 GCA_900302605.1 Rondeletia loricata | reverse complement strand
TACATTCACTGTTTTTAGTTGTGTGTGTGTGTGTGTGTGTGTGTGTCTGTGTTTATTGAGGAAGACGTGGCAGAGTTGTTATGGGATGAAGGGCCACTGAAGCTCCGGCTGCGGTCCTGGGAGGACGCAGATGAGATTGTTCCTACTTCCACCTCCTTCTCCAACTCTACACCAGGGCTTCCCCTCACCCTCTTCTTGGCTCCCTCTTGGCTCTTCTCAGAGCTGGCCTTCCTCTTGTTCCTCCTCTTCCTCCTCTCTGCTCCTGCATCCTCCACCGGGAGGCTGCAGAGTTCATTGTGCCTGTTGGTTCCATGGCTCCAGGCTGCATCTGTGGTCTTTAATGAATCAATGGCTCCCCCTGGTGATCAGTTAAGCTATGGCACATTGAGCATGTTCAAATGCACAGTAGCCTATGTTCATGTGCTAGTTTTGTGCCATTAGCTGTTTATATACATCTGGATATCCTGGACATAAATATACACATATAAATGTAAAAAAATAAAACCTTGGAAATTGAACTTACACTGACTGCCATAAAAAAACAGATCATGAGTTCAGGACCAAACCATCAACTGCCTGGAGGTTTGTTGATCTGTTACAACTGGAAGCAGAAAAGGGTTTTGATGATGACTTAATTACCAAAAGTGTAAAACATGACGCAGATATACCGTAATTCATCCCCAATATAAATGAATCACTAATCACACTGTTTATGTTAAGAAAACATGTTTTAACTGTGTCAGCTGTCAGTAGGAACATGAAAGCTTGTAGATATTCGATATTGGAATAGCTTGAGAGTCATTGCCACACCCTTTTATCACTTACTTAGAGAATTTGTGCAGCCTTTTGTATAGATACTTTGCAGAATTCCTGTCTTGGTGAATGAGAAGCTGTCCTCTGGTTGACCCCTCAACTGGCTGAAACAGATGCTAATCTTCTACTTCTAACAGCTGCTGACTCAGGCCAACATAAATGCCTCCATGTATTTTAGTGAGCATGTAGCAAAGGTACCACTTGTGCTTTTCAGTATTACAGTACATGACCCTGTGTCTCTTCCACAGGCTAGAAGCTGATTTTCAACCATGTCAGTTATGATGATGATGATGATAATGATTATTAGTAGTATTAGTATTATTATTGTTTTTGTTGTCAGCCTACTGCTAAATGTCCATAGAATAGGAACTCTCCATACAATTACAATGAATAGAAAGTAGCTACACTTCATGGCGTACCAAGAGGGATGGCATTGGATTCTGGTAGTAGCTACTGTAATGGATATGTTTCATTTGTAGACAATGGAAAAAGCACCTTCAACATAACTGTCATTGAAAAGGTCAGATAAATGAAGCCTTTTCCATGCTAACACATCAATTTGACGAGCTCTGAAATTGTGAAAATACCCATTTCCATGGCAACATGATCAAACATTCTGTGGCAGTCATCTGACAAATGACCAGTAAAGGATGGAATGAATATACAGTCTGCCGTGAAAAGGACATTTTGGGAAAATAAAAAGAACTATTGTATTTTAATTTACTGTACAGATTATTTACTTTCTCTTTGATTGATTGATTGATTTTATTTGTAAGGGACCATGTACAACGTTAAACATAAATGTTACCATTTGATGTATTGTGCCAGATTTAGCTCAGAGCTCATTTTCATCTGCAGTCCCTTGGCAGGTTAAAAACATACATATATACAATCAGCACAAATACAAACACTAACACATAATAGACACTATAGTGTCTATAGAGTTAACTCCCATCACAGCTAAAATTCAACTGAAACAACACAATGTCAACATAGAGAGCTGTGTAGTCTGAAAATGTATCTAACACTGTAGACTCACTCACCTGGAGAAAAACTGTGTAACTCACTGTCTCCCTTTCCTTTTCCTCTCTTTCTTTTCTCTTCTGAAAACCAGGCGGACACTTTGGAGGCATCATGATGAATTTATTTATTTTCAATCCTGTCTTTAATGATTTAACAACAGCAGTCTGCATACTGGTCGCCGTAACAGACAGCAGTATTCAACTGTAATATCCAAATAAACAAGCAGTTTGGTTAAGTCGATAGCCTAAAATTACTTTCCACATGTTCACAGAGTATACCTAACCACCAGAACAAGGTCAGCCCACTTACCTATTTGTTTAAGAGGACCTAATGAAGAAAAATAAAAAGAAATACAAAAATAAAATAGTGTCAAAGTGGCACACAGTGATCGCTGCCATCATCATTAAGGAATATACATATTTATTTATGTAGAATTTTAATAGGGTACAAATATTTCATATTGGTTTTGTTTTTAATAGGTTTAAGTTTCTTCTCAGTACTGCAAATTATCATCTGAGAGGCTACCTCAGTAAATAAACTCACCAGTTGGTAAGGTCACAGTTAAACCACAACACTCAATTAACATAATAAATAATAGAAAATAGGATTTCTCTATGTGCTATGCGCTGCTGAGTTAGTTATTATATGAACGGACAAATATGAGCCTGCCTATTTGTACTGCAGGATACAACAGATTTGGTTTTACACAGTCACAGTTTATAAATGCCATGCCGGCTGTTTATTGGTTGCTCTGCAGAGCTTAGCAGCTACCTATGCAAATTCTACATATTGTATCAGGTATCATGGATTTCAAGACTTGGCTATTTAAGTGTTTGTCTGAACTCTGACTAATGGATTCTAATGAGTCTTCACCTTTACTTAAAAACATAATGAGTATATCCCTTACGATAAGCACTGCACCTGTATAGTTCCTCCAGTGTAATTTCAGCCTTAGCTAATACAGGCACAACGTCTTCTTGTGTCTTTTCAAATGATTGGAGTAATTCCTCCCATAAGAACTGCGCTTCTCTTCTGAATGGATTTTGATGTGGTTGACCAGATTCCAATACTGACAGCAGGTACTGAAGACAACTGCAGGGTTTCTCCCATCTGTGGTTATTAAAATCTCTTATCACATGACGTCTAGATTCTTTGGTCTATGAAATCTCCT
This sequence comes from Rondeletia loricata, assembly GCA_900302605.1. Classification (NCBI taxonomy): domain Eukaryota; kingdom Metazoa; phylum Chordata; class Actinopteri; order Beryciformes; family Rondeletiidae; genus Rondeletia; species Rondeletia loricata. The sequence goes on along the minus strand of OMLI01032202.1, from coordinate 9,693 downwards.
ATGCAGCTTCAGAAAAGAATGACTAGAGAAGCATTTGCCACAAATGTGACATTTGTTTCTCTCTATGTGAGTTTGTAGGTGTTGGACTAAACTCTCTGTAGACTCTAAATGTTTTCCACACACCCCACAAATGCATACATTATCGACAGTGTGTGTTTGAGCGTGTGTCCTTAGTGTGTACATATAGTGAAAAGCCTTTCCGCATGCTTTACAACAATGAAGACCGGTGGGGCTTTGATTGGCAGACAACTGCGCAGATTTCTTTCTTTTGATACTGATGCGGGAGCAAGGTCTTTTCACAGGCTTTGCCTTCTTTGACTTCAGTGTCTTTAAACTTGACCCAGGTCCACTGCTCTTCTTCCAGTCCTTGTTCCTGCTGCTGTTTCCATTCTCAGCTACAGCACAGTCTTCAGAGGGGCGCCAAGATTCACCGGCTGGTTCCCATACTCGACACACCCCTCTATCAGGCTGAGCTTCTGTGGGTTCAGTTGAAGAGGTAGGAAGAGGATGTCGCTCACTGCTTTCCACGTTGTTGATGTGGCTGAGATGCCTTTGCCAAATTGAATCTTGAATAAGACTTTCCACACAGGCAATGGTGAATATAGAGTTTTCGGCATGATCCTCTTCCAGACCTTGAAGCTGCTCTCCCACTGGACCATGACATGCCCCTTTCTGCTCCTCTTTCATCTGCAGGTGCTCTGGGCACTGCCGCTCAGGATGCATCACTGAGGATAGAGAAAAATATTGAATTGGTTGCATGACAACTTTTCACTTGGGTTGTATTGACAGTTTGCAGTGAAAGTGAAGTCTTGGATAACATGCTCCTCCACCAGACCTGGAGACCGCTTTTCCTCCTGGCTAATCCACAGTTCCTCCTGTTCTGCTTTAATGGGGAGCGGTGGTGAGGTCTGTTGGTCCTCCTGGCCCAGACTGCTGAACTCCTGCTCACACCACGGCTCATGGGGAGCCTCCTCCTCACAGACAGAGGGCTGATGGATTTCTAAAGGGAAGACCAAAGTAATGTATTTGAGTAGATAGGTATGGAGAAACAGCCAAATAAATTTGGGGTTGAAAAAAAAGGCGATTGCTGACAGTCTTCATGAGTAAAGTGATATACTGTAGTAGGCTATATTCCATGTAAAGCTATTTATTTACCTCCTTCAATCCTGAATCAAATGAGAGAATCTGTTACAACTGCATCATTGTGTTGCAGATGCATCGTGTTGTGACGCAGGTGTTGCATGCAATGGATTTTGTTCTACTTTAGTCGTAGCATCATCCTCAGCTTGAATTGGTTTAGTTGTCAGATCATTGTGAACAACCGAGGAGCATAAGACATAAACTAACCTGTGTCTTGGCTTTGCTGCTGTATTAGATAACCTATAGAGAAAAAGACAAACCAGTTGATGATCACTGGTCAATGTAAACAACAACAATAACAACAACAGCAACAATATTTTTTATTTATAGCATTAATCTAAAAGCAGAATTGAAAAGTGCTTTGCAAAAAGACATAAAAACAAGGAATAGTGAAATATATAAAAAAGGACCAAAAAATGTGTAAATAATGGCTAAACAATAGCAAAGTCATGCGAGTGGCAAGATATGACGCCTACCATGTTGCTTAGAAAGGTGCACCTCGAAGTTGCTTTTTCGATAAATTATCTTGCTGCAGTTTGGGCAGTGCCAATGACTTCTGCGCTTGATCCTGTCTTTGCATGTACATGGTACAATAAATTTTCCTGAAAGGGGAAAAAGTAGCCTAGTAAATAGTAGCAAAAACCTTACATGACTGGGAGCTTGTGTTGTTCTGCTGTGTAAAGTAGGCTACAGTATCCAAAATGGTACAAGGCAATTGTATTGCAACAAAAGACAATATTATTACTTTCCCATAGTGAAATCAGACAGGAGAAAGTGGCTGAAAACACACCATTATGCTACTGCATTTTAATCACAGCTAGCGCCTACAAGTCCCAGGTCACATGATGATTTGCTAATGAAACTTACCAATGCCATTCTCAGTACAATGAATGGCAAATAAATAATGCTTTTTGATCAAATGCGTCTCAGTGGCCACAGTTCTCTTGAAGCAGTAGGGACAGTTGCCATTAGCTGCAAACTTCAGAAAGTTTGTGCGTGAGGTGAATACACACTGCAACTCTGAAAAAAAAGGTCTAATTTAGTGACTTCAGAAAATGGCATGTTTTATAATACAATTAATGAGTGAGAAACTCCCATTCTAAACTACGGTGCTTTTTTGCAGAACAATTACAACATTTTGAAAACAGTTTCAAAGACGGCCAATGTGGTTTGATTCGTATTGAAGCAGAGCCTTTAGATTATGTATTGTGTTGTCTGCTTATACCAAACTCCTAGTTGTCATGTCTATGGGCGATCTGCGCTAGTGTGGCTAATGCTAATATACCAGAGGTAGTAGCCACATAGCTGGCAGAGAACTAGCGGAGGAAAAACAGAAGTATCAAATCCGAGACAAAATCCTTACCACTGGAATGGCAGGGGCTTCCGCTGGCCCTGCGGATAATGCTTGCACCTGAAGGAACTGGGGCGGCAGCGGCGGTGTTGGTGGTAGTGGTGGTGATGATGGTGTGACTGGCTGCAGAGAGAAGCAAAGAACACAACAGGTAGGAAGGATTGAAAGGAATAAGCAAAAACAAAAATACTAGATTATAAGGATTATAAGAAGTGATTGAGATTGGCGTAATGTCATAGCCTTGGCATAGCATTTAGTGATGCAACAACCTTTTTTCCTGCATTTGAGATGCTACACATTTGCGAGAAAGACAGTATACAATTCTGCTTCACTCAAATGATGTAACAGTCATAAATCAAATGTTATGGAATCGTCATCTTACAGCCCCTCCTTGGCTTTATTCAAAATTTGAGCCATTTTCTTGTGGCAGCAGCATCATTAAAAATCACCGCCATTTTCCCCCTGTCGTAGCATAGCATCATTCAAAATTGTGCTAAACACAGAGGCCATTGCAGAGAATTGAGAGTTAAAAAGGGGATGAGCAAGATGGTGCGAGCTGTTTCTACAAGGCTTAAAGAGCTGAAACAACTTTGTGGGTCAGAGAACAGAGAAACAGCAAGAGACACGTTTGACAACCAGATTTGCAGCACATAATATGGACAGTCAAAAAGAAAGAAAGATTGAGCCATCATTATTGAAAGAGTGTCATTTTGTCTAGACCTTTTCTATGCACCATAAAACTGTTACCTAGCTGTTAGCTGAATGGATTTAGTACAATGGTCTGTACAGTCTGTATTCCTTCACTAGGAGGTCAACAGCCCACAGTGTCAAAGTGTAGTTTTAATGTACACACAAACTGGGAGGCAGATATCACTTGATTAGAGGGGTTTGGTTTGTTCCCCACTGTTGTGAGGTGGTAGGGGGTGGGGATTTGTATTTCAGATATCATGAGGTAATCAATATATGCCTTTGATCATCATGCATATGTTAAATTGTGTCTTGAAGGTCTCCTCCCAAAACATGACCTTTTATACTTAATTTAGACATTGGAAAAGGTCATCATGCAACTCCAAACCTTGAAATATAATTCGAATTTACCAACCTTCTCTCTGTGGTAACTTGGGTCTCAGGACAATATTCAGAAGGGTACGTTGACGGTCACTTTCTCGCTTCAAACGGGAAGCCTGCTCTTCGTAATCTGTTATGGTTTTTTCAATAACACCTAATATTTCAGCAGCAGCGACATGTAGTCGCTCGTTGACAAACACTTTCAGTTCTTCTATTTTATACATGTTTCCACCGTCAGTATTACAACCGTTTGTTTTGTTGCACTCTGACCGGAACGATATACGTGGGAACCAAGGAGGTGGGAACCGAACCAACCAGCCGGAACCATGGATGTATTTAGGCCGGAACGAAAAACTGGACATCCGGCTACAACTTTCAAAATAAAAGCCTTGTTGACGTACACATTGACCAAGTACCCAAGTGAAAATATAGTTATAGGAATCGATAGGAATCGATTGTAAATTAAATACAATTGTTGTTTCTTCCCCCCAAAAGCCTTTTCACAGCAAATATACATAGACATAAACTAAAGACTCCCAAAACATGTGCCGGTCTGCCGGACAACTTGGGAGGCTGTCTACCATCTTTTAAAAGTCTTGAAAATCTTAACCCATCTGTATCACAATGGTTACTAAAGGCTTTAGAATAGGAGCACCATTACCCAGGGTCAAAATCAAGCTTCACTCCATATTTAATGTAATTAATTTGATACGATTTTATTGTTCTGTGCACCCCAATACTTTTTTCTGAAGTCTTATTTTACGTTTTTATTTTGAAGCCAACTGTTGGTGTGTTTACACTGAAAAAAGTGAGTTTACAAAATGAATACTCTATTGCCACCTTCTGGACTGGAGGAAACACTGGCTGCCTTTTCACCACAGCTGTGCGAGTGACTGAAAGTACTATGAGTCACTGTGACGTGTATCTTCATGAGGCGGGCATAGACTGCTGAGGAGGTGGGGAGCTACACCTTTATAATTAGACCAAGAAGTGGGCCCACTTTCCTCAGAGTTAGAGGTGAGTAGTTTATCATCTGTGAGACAACAGACTGGCTCTTGGAAACATTTCAGTGCCACATGTTTCCATGGCGTCCTAAAATACATTGAAACTCCCTGTGGAAGTGCATTTGTAATTGTTGATGCACAGTCATTTCTTCCATGGCTCCAGTTTGTTAAAAATAAAAATCTTAGGCCTTATAGAAAGCATGAGTTCAACTGAATCTTAGTGTATATATATATATATTTTTTTTATATGCTCAAGTAATGAATATAATGGCCTATATTACCGTTCATGAGATTGGAAGGAAAGCATGATGGTAAGCTTATAATAAATCATTGTTTTCCCTCACTCCTTAAGTTACATACCCTATTTTGCTGTTTCACTACAAAACATGTTTTAAGGTTGACAACGAAAACAGACAATTTCATCAATTGATTCTCAGATCTGTTGGCTGTCAGCTCAGATATTTGAGCGTTCCTCGCTGTATAGACTTGACTACAACACTGCACTGCTAGGCCCAATATTCTGCAAGTCAGATGTAGATGAGTGAGAGTAAGTGAGAAAGTAGATGCAAACTCTTGCAGGCGGTCTTGCTGACAGTTGAGATACTATTAATGCTTCAACACAGACTAGATGTGTACGTGGATATCCTATGCCTTGTGAGAAACCAAATATCTACCATTCATCTAAAATGGATTGCCCATTGGATAAGAGAGACAATCTGTCGTAGGCAAGTCATTTTCTCATTAAACTCTCTTTGAGCTGTGAGATCTGTAGTTTTTTGGTGGTTTTAGTCGTTTTCTCCATGGAGGCCGTGATGCTTTGTTAGATTTTATTTGAAATATAGAAAACAGTGATTTATCAAAATGATGACGAATCTTGTCAGGGTGCAAAAATATGAACGAGATGTCCTCAGTCTTGCTTGGCGTGCTCCTTTGATCCTGACGGGATCTGAGAGTACCATATTCTGCATGTCATGGAGGATGGGTCGCAGTTATATCCATGTTGACAGCAGTGCAGACCATCTGAACAACACTTGCCCTGAAAACCAATACAGGTCTTGGCGTTAGAACAAAATATTGCCTGGTTTAATTTCTGGGTTTATGGTCAGTGCAAGGAGATTCAAACCTACGTCAGTGCTACAGTCACTCTTCTGCATGAATACGTGGTGTGGACACAGATTAAGGTTAAATGATGTTGAACGCCTAGTATTTCTATGCATACACCCCTCTATATCACTATCTTTCTCTTATTACTTTTACCAAATTTTCTACTTTAAGATCTCCTTGTCTTATTGTATTCATATCCAAAGTACAACGTCAAATACAATACAAAATAAAACGTCAACCTAATTTACGATTTTGCAGATTCAAACTGCATTGATCATTTCCTGTATTTCATAATGGCTTATATAGTCCACACACCTTTCCCACCAAATGATATTATGAGATGATGACTAGGACAGGGCCACATGTCCAGTCCTTACCAGTGGGTATGGACAGCAGGCCCACTGGCCTGTGGGTCCCTTGCAGCAAGTCTTCCCTGGTGGGCAGTAGAACTTGGCATCACAGCGAATGACTCCAGCCTCAGGGGCGCTGCCACTGGTCTCTGTTAGAGCTGTCATAGGTGTCTGCAAAACGATAAATACAGACTGAGTGACTGAGTGTAATACTCTGGCTATTATCTAGTCATTAATATTAGTTAACTGTTCCTCTATCTTTGATAATAAGTCTTCGTCAGATAGATAGATTAGTAAGCCAATTTGAGAATGAAATCATATCTTCTAACCAATGAAATGGTCAAGTAAAACCAGTCCAATAGTGGAGTGATCTTACCACTTGATTTAAAGGTACATGTAGTCTATAGCCACTGCAGATGGCCATATAAGCTCAGACCTATATATATCTTACCTCCTGCAATCTGCCTTTGTCCTCCAGGGTGGAAATGTGAGAGGCAGGGACTGAAGTTAGAGCTAGTCTCGGGGTGAAAGGATACCTCAGGCCTTGCCTCACACAGTGCATGTAAGTCAGGTCACAGTCCAAGCCAAATGGACAACAGTGGTAGCCATCCAGACAACACCTGCTCTACAAGGCACAGACAGTATGGGAACAATCAATATAAAGCAGCAATTCACCTCAAGGTCAAAATTATTAAACATGGGTGCAAATAATTCCAAAAGACTAGTCTGTTTTGCAGTTGAAATATTTCAATTGGCAACTGAGTAATTTAGAGAATATTATTTGTATTGCATATTTTGTTCATTTAGTGAGTTGGCCAAAATTGTCAATTTGAATATAGTACTTTGAATATTTGAGGTTCTATTGTAAATCCAGTGTAACCAATTTTGTGAAGAAGAGATAACAATGCAGTGCCAATAGTACAGTAGATAATAGGAATTACAGCATGGAGTCATATGTCTCACCACACAGGACTATGTAGGTCAACTCACAGGCGAGTAGGGGCAACAGAACCAGGCACCCTTTGGGTGTCTGCAGCATGTTGTGCCAGTAGGACAAGTGTAATAGTAGTCACAGTGGACTACAGAGCTCTTTTGCTCCTCGGCTTGGTCTTGGATGAGGCCGCTGTCAGGCTCCTGAAGGGGAGAGATGGGGAGGACAGGAGCGCTTGGTTCCTCTGCAGCCACTTTGTCCAGCATGGGTACGTTCATCCACGGCTGGTCCCGCTTGTCACACATCTGGGTGGCCTGGTTACAACGAAACCCTGACGGGCAACAGTGGGCCAAGTCGGAACAGCACACTGCCTGGACACAGACACAGACACAGACACAGACACAGACACACAAACACAAACACAAACACAAACACAAACACACACACACACACACACACACACACACAAACACACAGTTAGGGCACATGGACCCACGGGGAATATAGGCACCAGTTTCATAGACCTCCCTATTTCAGCATCTTCACAACTTGTGTGGAAATGTTTTTGACTCACTTGTGGGTACTGGCAGCAGGCGTATCCATCCTTGCTCATACAGCAGGTAGAGAAGTCAGAGCAGAGCTTCCCATCAGGACATGTGATGGCGCAGGACACAAAACCCCACCCCACCACTCCCACAAACAGCCACATAGTGATCCTCCACATCTAGGGAGAGAGTTTTAAACGTGATACAGGAAGTATTATGTTAGAAGAAACAGTGTCCTAGATAGCTGCACATTCTTTTCAATTCTACAATCAGATTTGGTGACCATATGAAATCTGAAACTTTCACTGTCATGTTGCTGATTAACAAATGTTCATTTTAGCTTGCACTGAAATCTAATTTTTTCTCTCTCAATCCAACCTCCCCATGATAATATATGAATTGTATTTGTAAAGTATTGTATATTGATGGTGACTCAACATGATAGGAAAATATTTGATAAGAAAACTCTGATTTTGTCACGTACCTTGAGCCTGGTTGGTGTTTTGGAGTGATTCAACCGCTTCCTGTCATATGTTTCACATCACACAGGGTAACTCTGATACAAAAACACCGCTCTTTATATGGCATGTTTAGCCCTCCCACTCAACATAATCAGGAAGTAAAACTTTGTCTCACGCCCGTTTGTATACATAAGTAAGTACTGAACATCAACTTAGGACAGTGAAGTTTCTGGAACTAGTTCACACCCACAACCCATGGTCATACTTGGATTTTAAAGGGATTTTGGTAATCATTGTGTGAGGCTGTACACACTATAGCAATCATCCACCTCACGGGTCAAACATGAAAGACTTGACTAGGTCACATTAACCTTTGATACCATTATTTCTCTCTCACCCACTATCTCTCACTTAGATTGTTGCTTAGATCACAAGACCTGCCTTTAAAGCAACGTTCACAAGTGCTATGGTACACAAAGAACGGAAAACGTTGCTTTCAAAAGTGTTCTGACGTGCTGATGTTATTTTTAAAACCATATTGGAGAATAGAGAACACAAACATTATGTTTTTTTAAGGTAAGAGAAGTGAACTAATGTTGTGGATAGTTATAAATACAAATGGATGTCATTCATTTTTACAAATTAACGTATCATTGATAGTAGTATGGTCACTCTCAACTCAAATATAAACACTTAGCAGCCAGCAGGGAAACGTATTGGACATGTGATACTGTCATTGTAGGTTGTATATTCTGGCAGGAGTCTATTAAACAAGTCAATGACAGGTCATCTGCACTGCAACTCTAATGCACAGATAAGGATGGCACAACTCATCTTTCACACTAGCCTTGCTTTTGCTGTCATATGAGACTCCATGTTTGGCCCCAGAACAACCTTTTTGTGAGACATACAAGGGGACCATGAATTGGTATTGTGCACCATTCTGACCCCCCCCCCGTTGCTGTTGCTGACAACAGTCTTGACCGTTTTAGAGAAGCCATAGGTGGGGAACTAGATATTAAACTGCACACTGATTTCTGGGATGTCACATTTACAAATTCCCTCCGCTTCCTCATTCCAAAATTACGAAATAACTTCTGAATAAAACACATTGGAATTGAATGCTGTATTACATGTATTGGATTGGAGGATAAATGAAATTGACTTACTTACTGTTTTATACTATAGAAAGTCTTGTGATATTGTCTTAAAAAAAGCACAGTTGGGTTAAATATGATGATGGGACATGGGTTTATAAAATTAGAGTAAGCAAAATGCCAGTGAACAGCAGGCAAGTGTCTAAGAGAATCAATCATCATAAATCAATAATCAGCATATCTGCATCCCCATTTTGAGAATGTTCCTCATGGTTTCACACGCATACATGCTCACTCAAACACACTGTTGGTCTTTTGTGGTTTACTGTGTCAAACATTTCTAGTTCCAATAATAAGTATGTTGACGAGTAATATGTAAGGTTTTTTTCTTTGTTGGTGCATGGCTGATATGTCTGGCATTTTAATGAGACAACTCTTTCTATGACAGTGATATCTGCAGGAAAATAAAATTCATATTACTGTAACTGGTTTATCTTTTACAGCTTTCAAAATCACTTGAAGTTACAGTACATCCACTGTTTGGGGCTGTGAACAGATTTAAAGTATTTGAAAGGAAGCCAGCACCTATCATGCAAAATGATAATTGAATATTTATACACAGTGCTGTCACTTCATAGTACA
>OMLI01032200.1:0-10554 GCA_900302605.1 Rondeletia loricata | reverse complement strand
CCATTTAAAAATTTAGATATTATTTAACTTAGCCCCAAAGTAGTACGTAGGACTGTTCTGATTGTATCCTCGCCTCACTGTTCTAGCTGTACTGGATTGGACCAATGCTAACAATTAGCATGTTGCCATTGGGCAGACTGTCCCCCCTGGCTAGCCTTCTTTAAAATAACCGTCTAAATCCACTCAACTTGTTAAACAAAAAAAGTTTTAGTTTGTTGGTATGTAGTATACATTTTATAACATGCTGCAATGGCGTATGGAAAAGTCGACAGTTGTCCAAAACATTGTTCGTCCACGGCAGATCTACTTGTGGCGTAGAATGCTGTCTGTGCTGCACCTGGTACTACGGTAGCTCACAGGTGCGCGAGCGCGAGAGGAACGCGATTACGCTAGAGTCTTCTTTGGTTTGTATTGCCGGATACTTCCATCTCGCAATGTTCATGCGGAGTGATACCAGAAAGAGAGAAAAAGAGTGACCGACTCTGACTGAAATGAAAGTTAGAAGCTGAAACGGCAGAGTCATTAACAGCAATTTTAGCAAAAATATTGTCCTTGTGGATTCCGTAATCATATGTGCATTTTAGTTTCCAACCACAACACTTAAACCTTATTTGAGTGGATTTAGATGGTTATTTTAAAGAAGGCTAGTGGGGGGGACAGTCTGCCCAATGGCAACATGCTAATTGTTAGCGTTGGTCCAATCCAGTACAGCTGGAACAGTGAGGCGAGGAGACAATCACAACAGTCCTACGTACTACTTTGGGGCTCAGTTAAATAATATCGAAATTTTAAGTCAAACCTACAATCATCCCAATGTTATGCCAGGCTTTCTCCGTTTTATCCTTGTTTTTGTAATCCTTTGATGATAAGTCATACAACATCTGGATGGTTTACACTGCATTAATTATAGCCTCCTAAAAGGTATTTCCCAAAACACATGCCTCCTCGATTCTAATCGGCTAAACGTATGGTGAGAAATCCGTCCGTCCAAAAAACGTCAGTTGAACTGCATACGGACAGACACAACGGATCAGTGTGGCCGCCCCTTTACAGTAACTGTGACTGCCCTGTACTGGTGTTAGTTGATCATCATGTATGGGTGTGATTAGTTAATGCCCCTTTCCTAAATAGTCTCATCAACCTAATTTGACAAGGTGATTTAGGGTTCGAAATGATACTTTTTCCTGGTAAAAAGTGTATTTTTAAGATACAAAAAAGGCCTCATTCATTTCCTTTTGCAATTCCTGCTCATATGCAATGCCTTGCATCCTCAGAAACCTTAGTATCTCCCTTTTCATTTTGGATGCAGCTTGTCACTGTAGCATTAATAATTAAGATGCAAGACTCAAAAATATGTCAGTAGAATGTGGCTAAGAAGCTAGGACCCTATTCTCTCTCCCTATCTCTCAACCCTCACACTGCAGTTAATTCCTTTATGACCCCCACCCATAGGTGTCACACCCTACACTTTGAGAAACACTGATGTGCTGTATAGTCAGAGACTGCATGTCTGTAAAATCTAAGTGCAGAAGAAACATACTGTATGTATACCAGTAAAAGCAGTGGACTGCCTGTGGGCTTCCAGCTCTTTGCTGACATCTGGCTTCAGCAGGGGGAAAAGAGAAAAGCAAAGCTCCAGTGTTCTTCCCTGTCTTCAATCACACTGCCCTCCTTTGGACTAGATCAGCACTAACAGTACATAGTACAATAGAGTGGCGTAGCTGATACATTTTACTGCTGTTGACATCAGTGTTGATTTGGAATGATTGCTTGTTGTATAGACCAGGGGTTCAAACACTTTTTCACATCAAGGACCCGCAAAAAGATATGCATTAGACCACAGACACCCATTCCATAAGATTTTAGTTAGATCTGATAAATCTGATTAATCTGCACCTTCCAATAATACAATTTATAAAAGAAACACTCAGGGGCATACCCAAAGGGTTCTGATTAGATTTTAGAAATGGCTTCTGACTTGAGTCCATCCATAACCCTAACCTTTGACTTAAATAGTTCTTAACATTATAATGGAGAGCAAAGATTAAACTAAAATTTACCTAAATCTATATTTTTGTTATGTTTTCACTGGAGCCCCTGAAGCCCTCTCAGGGACCTCTGGTGGTCTCCGGACCTCTCTTTAGAAACCACTGGGGTAGACATTGTGATGGAAAATAAAGCTGTTCTTAGAGCTTATAAAGTGCCCCTTTAAAATGCCCTGATTTGTCGCTGTCTTCATCCACATCCTCCCTCCATCCCTCCCTCTCTTTCTTTTCTCCTCCTCCACCAGCTCAGCCTCCAGGACTCGTGGCTGCACAAGGCCAACGGCGGCATGGTGCTGCTCACCTTTTTCATATGCCGCATCGCCCTCTTCCCCTACATGTACTGGGTGTACGGTCGCCACTACGGCATCCCGCTGTACAGCGTGCCCTTCCACCTGCCGCTGTCCACTAACCTGGGCAATTTGTGCATCCTGGCCCCACAGGTCTACTGGTTCGTCCTGCTTTGCCGCAAGGGCTACCGCCTATACCAACGCAGCCGATGTAGGCAGGACATGTCTTCTACATCTCCTACCATCATGGACAATGCCATGGGCGAGTGATTTCCAGTCAGTGGATTACAATTGCTGGCTCAAGTCACACACTCAACTACTAATGCTACTACTTCTGCAAAGGCACTACTTTTACTTACCACGTTTCCAACCCCATATTGCTACTGTTACTATTCTTACTACTGTAGTACACCAGGACTGCCTGCTCCTGTCCCACGACTCCCCAGCATTTCCAGCACATTATTGTTTCCTTTGTTGCAAATCTGCTGCCCGAGTGGACCCTCTATACCAATCCAATGCTAGTGATGAAGCTTGATGATTTGTTTTATTTATTTATTTAGTGGATCTGGACTGGATCTTGTTGGTGTGTTACACTGTAAACGTCTACCGTACTTAACAGGGGTCACCTTTGCTCCACTGAGAATAAAATGAGGAGTAAAAGCTCAACTGAAGTGGAGCTCCCATGGAAGGACATTTTCTTCTCTCCTCCTCCTACCCTCTGTTTACAGCCTCTGCTGATTTGGAAGATCTGTTACAATGTGCATGATTGGCTGTTTTTACAGGTTTTATTTATTTTCCTTTTGTGGTTTAGTTTTACAGGTGTGAAGTCTGGAATAATTATATTTTGAAGTGATGCACCCCTATCCATTCACTTATCTTGGAAACAAGAAGGGGTAGAAAAGTCAGTGGGTGGGATGCGAAAATCCAGAGCGGCTAGATGTGGCAGTATTAGTATTGAGAGGGGTGTTTACAAAAAAAACTATTAGGAGTCACCTCATCCACATTTGAGAGCTAAACACGTCTTTTTGCACCAGCTAGATGCATAAAATCCAGTTAATGTGATAGATTGTGACTCTCCACCCCTGCTCACTTTATTTGTGGTTTCCTATATGGCATGTCACCATGGCATCAGTTTGCAAATGTGCAGCAGAAATCCCAGGGTCCTCGTTGTACCACCCAGCAGAGTTTTTTTATGTCCCTGCTGCATTTTTTTCCAGTAGCCTCTTAAAGTCCCTCTGCTCAGCATTGAAGAGAGATCAGCGTCCTCCACAAAGGGGAGGGGAGGTAGTGCTGTGTGTATCTCCTTGACATAATGCTGCATTCATGTCCCACGGGAAAGATGGTAGATACAACTTCCTACTTGAAACTCTGTTTATGTCAGCTTTCAGATGGTAAATACTACTCGGGAACTCAGGGTTTGGCAATGAACCCCGATTTCTCTGACTTTCTTAATTCTGGCGTCACAAACAAGGAAATACCTGTAGTCAAGTGAAGGAACTGATATATTCATTTCAAATAAAACCAACAAAATGAACCATTTTCATCACATAAGTCATTTTGTGATCACAACTCTTAAAATACCATGGCAGGACACAACTACTTGCTGGATTTTTGGTTTGTGGTTGACATTACATTGTTTGGTTTGCTGTAAAACATGAACTCAAATTGATCACTCACTGAATACGTGTATTATGTGAGAGAAATCTGAGCAGGAGCAACCAAAGTCTACCTGAAAACTTCAATCATGGCATTTGAGCTTCCAATGAGTTTGAACGCGTGAACGCTTTCAAGTCGATGCTTTTAAGCATCAAGTCGTTCTTGCAGTTATTCCCATAGGACATGAACGCAGCATAAGGCTGTGACACAGGCTCATTCAGAACAGAGAGAAGGATAAAGCAGCGAGCTCTCACTCTGACTCAATTTCTAGGCACCACAAAGTTAGTTGCAATCCACAGTAGGAAAAAACATTACAGACCTGAATCTGCTCTCAATGTATGGATGTTAATGGAAACGTTTACAAGATATGGCCCCCTCTGTTGCAAGATATCTTCCGTAAAAAACAACATTTATTTGGACCAAATTACACCCGAGACGAAAGTATTGTTGACATCCAAAGCTAAGATTTATGTTTTCGTGAGTACTTTTTAAGCCATGCAAATGCATGAGGGTTTATACCCCCTGGAAGGTAGGCCAGTTTTTTTTTTTTGTTTTTTTTTTGCTATTGAGTGATTCATCATCCAAATACACAATCTTTGTGCAAACTACACTCAAGCACTGCAGCGCCCATGAAGACGTTGCCATGGTGACAGACAGAGCTGTTGAAGGGCAGCAGGGAGTGACACAACGTTTTTTAGGGTCATTTGTGGTCAAATTGAATGGATTTCGGGGGTTTGTTTTCTCCTGTAATAGGTCAAATCTGCCCATCAAACCAGAGAGGGGTGATGGGGGTTTCCCTTTAAGGTCACATGGTGCCTGGTTCAACTCAGGGCAAAGGTCAGAGCAATAAGGTGAGCATTGGCCCACCAGTGCAAACTTATGCAAATATACAGAGGATTAAAATCTCCGAGCAATGAGCTACAAAAAGTAGGAGGTATTATTCCTAATAAAATTACCTACAACATGCATAAGAGAATTAATGCTATCCAGTTACTGTTTGGTTTCCCCCTGAGGCCCAAAGCACTGGCGTATCTGGTGTTAGTGCACTAGCATGGAGCACTACACATAGGGCTGTATATACTCAATGACTAGACTTTTAGAGAATCACACCATATAAATTCTAGTTTTATGACAAAAAATATATGTATTCTGTTAGCACTCAAAACTGTCCAAGCCACTAGACTAGACTTATCATGTAAAGCATATTTTGCTTGGATTCACAATTGGATTAAGAAATATTCCTTAGAGGCACTTTTGTGAGAGTATCTATGTCACATTATGCTAAACATTTGATCTTGAGTATGTTCATTCTTTAAATCAAAGAATCAATCTTAGATATTATTTTTTTAAAGAACACATGGTTAGTTCCATATACTAGAGTCCTGGAGTCAATATTTTCATCTATTTAACTACATGGAGAATGGACTTAAGATATTCTTGGTAATACAAGCTGTATAGTAAACGGATCAGTGTGCGTGTGCCCTGCAAATGTGAGCTATGCAAAGAGGTCCTGTTGTACCTTTACAGCGCTGATGTCAAATGATGTCAAATTGGTCCATGCCATGGTATTTTATGTTGCATGTAGGGCGGCTTTGTAGATACTCTTTCAATTTCATGGGGACCCTTCATTCACTTTCTATTGTATTTGCGGACTATACTATTCCATAGGGACACTGTATTTCATGGACTCATGCTGCGTTCCAGTCAAAGTAGAAAGTTGGAAATTCCCAGCTGGTAGATCATAATTACAACCTCGGTGCATTCAAGCGGTCCAGCTTGGAAAAACCAGGGAGGGGAAATGGACGCTCACAAGATTTTTCGTGTCCAATGTAAAATCCTGTTCCTTTTAGTTAGCTAGTTAGCATGGAACGTTAGCAACTGTAAGTGCAACATCACATTTCAAATTTCTATGTATAACCATTTTACCACACAGGTGATTTGATGGATTTAAGGTAATCTGATCCTGAAAATCAAACTTGTGTATTTTGAGGATTATAAACATTTGTAAAGTAATTCTATGTAGCATTTACAGTGTAAGCCGCCATGTTGACGTGACGTCAGATAACTGCATCTTAGCAACCTCGGGGTTGAGAAATCTTGCCCAAGTTTATGACTAGGAATTTTGACTTTATTTCAGACTTTCCGACATCATCCAGCATCTGGACTCCTTCTCTCAAGACTAAACTGATGTATTATGGGTTCTGTAGTGTTTCTGTGGCCTGTGTGGGCATTTTGCTGTTAGTTTCTGCACTCTATGGCGAACACATTGGTATCCAGCGCCCGGTGGGAACAACAGCCTTCTGTGGTTGTGGTCTGTGAAAAGAGCCATGGGTGTTTTGTTGGAAGCCGGCGACAGACAGCCTTTTTGCTAACCGACAGAGTGAGGATGAGGAGGAGAGTAAGGAGAGCCGAGCTGCTGAACGATGGGCTTGTTTGGCTCGGGTCCCAGAACGGAGCTGGATACGGCCGGCCAGTGCAGGCCGGTCAGCTTTGTAGAAAAGGTTTCAGATTATTTTGTCCCTGGCTGACCACGCCACTGTTACTAGAAACATCCCAGGCTCTTTGTTGTGCTTTCTCTTTCAGCCCAACGCTCCCACTCTTTTCTACTGTCTTTCACCCCATGCTCTTACACTCACTTGTCTCCAGGGATGAAGTGGTAAATAAAATGGTGGGTAAACTATGACCTCCAGTCATCATAAGGCAAAACACCCAGCAAGATAAACAAAAATCAATTTTTATGTCCCTCCACCATGGTACATAGTATGCAGGACATTATGTCATCATGGTGACGTCTGTCTGTGTGTGACACATTCTTCAAGAACAATACATGATAGAAACTTCATACTGACACCACAGGTTCCCCCCATAGAGTAGATCATCTCATTAGATATTAGAGCACCCTGCTGCATAAATTTGCTTATTAATGAGGGAAATTTTCTTGTTTTGAAACTACTAAAACTCCTTAATGCTTTAAGATACATAGTTAATATTAATCCCACCTATGTGTTATGTAAAGACAAGCATGTTGACATAGAAATATCTGCTAATTAATGCATTACTTATCTTAATTAATGGCCCCATTAGCATAACTGATTATGTTTAATATATCGTGGTGATATGGCAGGACATTAGGCAGCTCAAGAGCCTCTTGTGTTTTGAGTTTGAGTTGACTTTTTATCCCTTAAAAGACCCTATCTTCATAACTTACATCAGTGTGATACTACTTACAATGATGTACACTGTGAGTTTACCTCATACCTCAAGTTTTATTTCAGCCTAAAAAGGTGGTAAACTCTATTCCACACATAAAGAGGTGGGCAGACTGAGTTTAGGTGGGTTTACCTAACTCCACTACATCCCTGCCTGTCCCGGCAATTGGTTTTTTTCCTGTTGATTTTTTTCTCTGAATGAATCTCCATCCATCTCCCCATGCTTCTGTCATACATTTCAAAAAAGAAAAAACATAGATTGTCAGGCACTTTAGTCAGACAGTTTTGGTATTTTAGACTCACACCGTCATCGCACGCTGCAGATCACTCCTCATTTCTAAGTGACCCACTTCTCATCTCAAACGTCTCGTCCCCTCCAGCTTCATCCTCTTTCCTTGCATCCCTCTCTCTCCGTCGTCCACCCCCTTGCAAAGCTTGCAAAGATGGTTTTCTGGGCAGAGCGATCCCTCCCTCCTCTCTACTGCCATCTGTCGTCGGGATAATCTGGGTGTCCACTCAGCAGTTAAAAGGCTGGGCCAGCAGGGCTAGCGGGCCTTTTCCTAATGAGGTTGTGCATGTTGCTCATGAGTTTGCTGCCTTGAGGCTCCACATATTAGTCCTCAGCCAACATGACTTCACCCTCCACTCAATACAATGCTTCTGTCTGGGTTACACCGATATGGGTTTTTGAAGGCTGCTACAGATGAAAGCTGACTGATTAATAGCCAATATTTATTGGCCATAATTTCATTCTTGTTCTATCTTGTGTGGAAAACAGCATTTAGACCATCATGGGACACTAAATCTCTCCATCGAAACCCATAATAATGAAATTATTTTATGTGGGTTAGCAGCTCCTTAACACTAGGAAGGCCAGACTGTCAAGTGACGGGTATTTTGAATTTTGTTATCAAAATAACTCGACATTTACAAACTGTGCAGAAATGTCCCTTCCCTTCCCTAGAATCGCTGTCTTTAGAGACGAGTGTTTTTCAATTTTCAAAATCATACAAGGAAAGTAGTGTATGATCAGTTCCTCCTTTAACCAAACCTCCTCTATTTGACGGGCCGTTTTGACAGACAGTGACCATGGAGACGGATTCTGATGCTCCGTGATCCAGATTTTCATAGCAGCCTATAGGCTTAGCTTCTGGCTTCTGACTTTGAAATTATGAAAATTGTATTATAAAGATACAAAAAAAATATTTTGCACTTTAATAAAAAAAAAAAACCTAGATTTAGTTATGAAATGTTACTGCTCAATTTTTTATTTAGATAGCAACAGCTTATGTTAAGCAGTTTATCCTTTTAAATTCATTTGATTTGATCCTTCTGGTAATTATGAAAACAAAATGATACATTTGTAAGGGTGTGTTTTATTTATTTAAGCCTATTGGTCTATTTCTAATCATGTGCTGTAGTCCGTGCATCTTGTTTTGCCCACAATGTAAGGCTAACGGCCCGTAATTATGTTGATTTTTTAGCAAAGTGGTGACATTGTAAGAACAGCCTTATTATAATTTCTATACTCCAAACATTCCCTCCCCCAGCAATCCAATCCCTTGCGGCAAAGCAGGACGAACCTCCTTCATATTGACTGGCCAATATCCCATTTTTAATAAAAGTCCAATATTGTATCGGTCTAACCCTAAGTTAGCCTAGAGTTTGCTACACTGACCTGGGTGGTATTAACAAATATTTTGGTGGTGACACTGGCAATAGCGATTTCCGTTATTTGTACTGATTTCCAGATGTGTTTTGTTCTTGTGAGGTTGGGCTAAGGAAGTACGAGCCCCTCTACCTCCATTGCTAGTAATCTGGATCACTGTCGAGTACAATCATCCTACACATAAACAACATCCAATCCTGAGCCTTAGAATCCCACAGTAAGCATTATGAAAGGTTAAAAGCATGCACTAAGTACACATATCATAACAATTATTCAGATATTTTTTAAAGAATCATATAGAAAGTCTTAAGTTCAGTCCTCTCTTTGTTCAGGGTTTGATGAAGATGTTCACATATGTCTGTATAATTTAGAGGTTTATTCTAAGATGATGAAACTGAGATATGAAAAACACGATCTATTCTGAACGTGATCACACCTGGAATGACGTTTTCTCCTGCATATGGTGTTTTTAAAAGCAGTTTTTGCTATTCATTGTTCCTTCAGTTATGCTTTCTGACATGGCTTGCGATATTGCAACTTTGAAGGGTTGGTAGACCAAAGATTGTCAGGCACTTTAGTTAATCATGGTCATTGTAGTAACATGAAAAGAAATCCAGTTGATTTTCGGTATTCTAGACTCACACTGGTATAGCATGCTGTAGATCATTGGTCTTAGTAGCTAAGTGACCCACTTTTCATCTCAAAGATATCTTCTCCGACCTCATCCTCTTTCCTTGGATCCCAGGGAGTGATCAACTTGTTGGGTTTGTGATGGATGTTTCTTCGGAGGCTAAATGGATGACGTAATGCATGCCTTACCAACCAGCCTGCATGGCGTTGTCAGTTGATTCCCCACCAACACACGCTCTATCTCCATACGTTTAAGTCTACTGTATGTATAAAGGCAGTGACACTTTGGTTCATGTTCTGAAATGGCATCATGACTATGAAGTTAAAGGCTGTCATCTTTAATCTGATAGTACTTTAAGATATACTGAATGAGCTGTTCAAAAACGTCAAGATCCCCCAAGGTCACCCAATTTAAGGTGGCCAAATGTATTTGTACAAATTAAGATCATTTAATAGAGTGTGTATTGGAACATGCATTGTAGTTTAAAAAATACACCAATTTTGGGGAGATTGTCCCATTGATCAACTTACCCGTTAAGTGACATAGACACCAAAATCATCCATGTGTCCCCGGTAGATCATTGGCTCCAGTGCTCCCTGCTAACACTTTAGCATACACTATGTTGAGTGATAGAAAGCTGCATGCTTACATTTGCTAAAGTGTTAGCATGGAGCACCAGAGCCAATGATCTACCGGGGACACATGGATGATTTGTGTCTGTGTTCTCATCATTAACGAGTAACGACTAAGTTGACCAATGGGCCAATCGCCCAAAAACTCAGCATATTCCTTTAATAATTATTATGGTGCAATGACCTCTAGAGGGCAACAACCCAACTTTAACCTCATAGTCAGTGTTGCATTTCACATCCAACGTAATAAAGAGTGACAAACCAAAATGTCAAACTATATGGAGCCTAGGCATGTTAGAGCATACAGTGTGTGGAGTCACTGTGCTCAGGACTGTTGAGCTGTGAAGAGGAATGATAATGGGGGTTTGGGGTCACTTTTCCCCCCATGATCACTTTTTAAGTATTTTGCTGCTTTGATTTCTCAC
>OMLI01032199.1:0-15785 GCA_900302605.1 Rondeletia loricata | reverse complement strand
GAGAGAGAGAGAGAGAGAGAGAGAGAGAGAGAGAGAGAGAGAGAGATGGCCCTGTCGTGGCAGAGAAATGAACCATAAATCAAATGTGAACTTGCTTTGACTTCAGAGCCCCAGCAGCTCATCAACTGTCAGTCACTGTGGGATAAGAGACAAACAGCTCCAAGGACAACTTGCGATCGCCATAAATAAAACACCCACGGCCTCAGAGCTGTTGTTCTGCGCTCGACTGCAGCGAACATGCCGTTCTCCCCTGCCACTGTTCTGTTTGTGTTGGCTGAGCTAGCAATACCTGCAATACCTTGTCATCCGCTTCATCTGGAAGACCCAGAGCTGGTAGAATATGCATGAGCGTTTCATAGCTGTGCTCTGCAATGCATATCCCCATGACTGAGACACAGTAATAGCGCAGAGGTGCAGTCGGAAAGAGAGAAGTCTTGATTGCAGAGAACAATACTAATAGAGTTGAAAAAGAACGTGAGAAACTCCTACAAAATACCTTGGAATTGACATGTAAATCTAAAACCCTCATTCGGATAAATATCTGCTCTGTATTTTGTTAGGATATTTTATTTAATACATAATGGAGATGCCAGGAGTGCGTGTCTTTTCAGAGGAGCATCTCATTCTCATGGGTGGAGGGTAGCGACGTAGCACAATCTGCTCACCACCTGCTCAGTGGTGGGGTCTCTCTCTCTCTCTCTCTCTCTCTCTCTCTCTCTCTCTCTCGGTTAACGCAGCATCCCCCACTCAGCCTCTTACTGAAGGCTGAATGAGCCATGGCATGACTGGAGTGATGACTGCACATACTGGCCGTGCTCAACAAACCACACACCTGCTTCCTGTCTGGCTGCACATGCTCAGTGGGCCCCCAGGGGAGCGCCGCGTGTCTGCCCTGCTGCTGCTGTGCGGACTATAGGCCATTGCTCATTAGGACCCATCTGTTCTCCACGATGCTTGAGACTAACTTGCATTCAGTCAATTCTGCTTGCACTTAAAGCTGTATGACACTGAACACGACTCATGTACCAGTTCTGAACCAATCTTAACCACTGAACACAATCTCATCAGTGTGTCCGTTGCATTCATCCCCCTCCCGCCGCTGGAACTACTACTACTACAGTACATATACAACAGGCACAAGCAGTATGAAAGGTGTGACAGGTGAGAGGATAAGGTCGTCTGAGATTTGTGTATTGCCATGACTCATCACTGGAGGATATAGTAGTGTGTGTGGAATCTGTTCCTGTCAGATCCCCAGCTCAGGGCTCAGGTGTGGAGTAAACTCTCATTCATTCCTGCATGCCAGGAAAGGGGCTGATATGCCCACTGACACTGCTAAACCACAACTGGAATAGAAGCTGTCCAATGATAAAGGGTGCTGAAATGAAGTCATCAGAACAACAGAAAAAGCCTCTTCCTGGATTGATGTTTGACACTCCTGGCGATCTAGCCCACAGTGCAGTGGGCATTATGCATCCGCCATCCACTCTTTCCAAACTAGCCAGAGGAGATTATGTCATTTGGATGCTTTACATCATGAGACATCAAAAAGTCATCATATCAAAGCACAAAGCATCTTCATGCACTTGGTCCTCTCTCTTTGCTGTTTGAGCCTTCTTTCCCCTTTGGCTACGTCACTGATGGAGCTTACGGTGCTGAAACACGGACGGAGAGAAACGAGCCGACCACATAGATCCACGGTCCCACTCACTATCTTCTGTCTGTTCAGTTGTCAGATGCAGAATGCGTTGTAGAAGCACACCATGTCCCTCTCACTACGGTGTCCGTCTTTCAATCTCAGCTAAGAGTCTCCTGAAATATTCATGCCTGTGCTACTTGGAGACGACCGGCATTCATTTGCTCCCTTTTCACGGGAGACTTCGTTCCCACTCTTCCTTGTGCAGTCTCAGATAAACTAGACCAAACCACGATACTAGGATACAATTCAAGCTAATTCATTGAATTCATTTTTAAGGCAATTTAATTTAATTTCTTTAAAGCACAGAATCTGTAGCAGTGGAACAATGAGAGCCTCAAAACATGATGGAGCTGCTCTCTAATTAACCATACACACTAATTGCCACCATCAAGGTTATTAATCCACTTAGCACATGAACCTCAGCTCAGTAAATGGGCTCTCTTCATCTTCATTAAAAGCCATTAATGATGTTCAATATGACTTCCCGCTACAGATAATAAGACCCTTGTAGACTACACTGAACAAAACCCACTCCATCTCCATGTGTGACGTAGGCCTACGCTACAGTATGTTGCAATGCAAACGCACCACACAGGTCACCCACTCACAGATTCATGCAAGAAATATGAATGATGATATTGTCAACAGAAGTACGTTTACTTAGTATATAGGCTACAAACAACTACAATCCTGAAAGTACTCATTATTTTCAGTATTCAAAGCTTGCTTTAGGATTTGTGCAGCTTTCAGTGAAATGCAGAAAGCAACAGAGCAGTCAGACAGTGTTCTAACTAATTAGATGTGCAGCAGGATCCGCACAGAATAGATTCAACAGGTCAAACTACTTGCTCACTTGACCAATAAGGCTTTGTGTCAGAGTGAATCTCACAGACACAACAGTGGTAGATTCAGGAGAGACAAGGCAGCATGACCACAGATATATAGTAGGTGCTGTGGAGAGGTTTGGTCGACTACAGGTTCCCTATTTGGCACATGGGAACCCCATATTAGACCCCACACACTGGGGGGGCATGAGGAACAATAGAGAAAGAGGGGTGTATCTGGTCTGGATGTAAAAGTCTGACACATTGCCATCAACCGACCAAATACAATAACATGATACATGTTGATTTCAGCTTGAGACACCATCAGTTGTAGAAGTGACTGAGAGAAAGGCGATTCTGTTTCCATGAGAGGATTTGGGATTTTGTTCCCCATATGCGCCGTTTACTGCAGCACTCACACACCCACACACCCTCCACCCTCCATCCTCCACCCTCCATCCTACAGCTCTATAAGTTCATGAAAACCATTGCGCCACAAATAGCGCACTAAACCCCCAATCCACGTTTACATTATTCCATACGGACGCACGAGTTCAAAATTCACATTGCTCACCTCACAAAGCTTCCCGGTCGCTGGCGTCTGGTGATGGTGATGATGATGGGGATGCTGCTCGGTTTTTCCTTCACCACCAAGAAACAAGAGAAACTCCCACCTGCTCAGGGACCGTCTGCCAATTAAACACCTGCCTTAAAGCGTCGAAGGGATGTTTCAACACCAGGATCTTGATTTGGCATATACTTGTAGGATATGCGAATGAATTAGGCCTACATGCATATATAATCAGGTAACTTAGTGAAATATGCATGTTTCCCCCCCTGATGAAATCATTCGTACACAAGGTAAGTGAAGTGTGAATTTAGTGCACTCGTTGTGGAACATAAAAGAAAAATGAAGTCAATCCATTTCACCAATCTGACAGCAGGTGAAATAATTGAGGATGCATTGCCACCTACTGGAAAGTGTACTTGCCAAAACCATTACCGACTGGCCTTCATTAGCATATAGGCTTATTTTATTTTATTTATTAAAAAAACTAAATTAGACTTGAAGAATAAAAGCAACAACCGAATCTAAAAGATTGTCTCTAAGGATGAAGAGTTAACCACAAGCAGTGCTGTAGCCTAGTGGTGAATATAAGTGTCGGTCATCATCACACCACCAACAAAAACTAAAAACTATTATATTTCCAGAAACACAATTCAAACATGCTGTTTTTCCTCAAAACTCTCACACACACACACACACAGTCAACCAAATCTGGGTGGATTTGCCCTCCAACTACAGCCCTGACTACAAGACCTCGACATGGAAAATAAATAATGACCCAAAAAAAGGAAGAAACCTTGCATCCAGACCACCAGGCGGCGGTAGACAAAAGAGCAGACACCCTTATAATGAAAGAGACATCGACTGCTGAACGACGTGTTTTCCTCGTTTGAATGAGTCTCGCACTGAGCGGTGATCCGGATCCGAGGCGACGTGGTGCTGAACGGACAGCTCCTCCTTCACCGACCGATATCGGCAGGTAGGCGGCTTGATGTTGAAGATAATCATTTAATTGCGTCGTCACGGAAATCAGGTCATTTAGGCCGACACTGGCATATTTGTCTCATATCTTGGCTGAGGAAAAGAGAAAGCTGCAATAGTCCTATATGCTTTCTCTCATTGACTTACAGTATAGGGGTTCCCAAACGTTTTCATGTCAAGGCCCCCAAATAGATACAACAGGGGCCCATCTGAGAAGAGTTCTGTAGTTTGATATGATTTGGTATAGAACTGGACAACTGCTTCTACTGAGAGTGAAACCTCTGATCAAAATAAACATCTCTGTATCATTCTCTCTTTGTCCTATCGTCAAATGAATGAAATGATAACGAAATGAAACTATTCTTCATTTCGTTGGGGACCCTCTGGAATTCCCTCAAGGACCCCTGGGAGTCCCCGGACCCCACTTTGGGAATCACTGCATGCCACTGCAATGCTCCTTAATTTGTTCCCTAGGCTGCAGACTTACATTCTCTTTAAAAAAGGAACACAGATCACAAGAACTCTGTCTTTTCTAATAGGGGTCAGCTTTTAATTTCAGCAAGGTGCTTCACGTAAACCACCCTGAACCAAATCCTATATCCAAATCCTATCCTATCTGATTAGTTTCATTTGAGCTGTTAGATTATATTAGATTAGACTGTCTGACTGTCTTTACTCTCACACAGGTATGTTTACCAGGATGCTGAAACTGAGACTTCTCAACGCCGTAGCACCTGCATACTTCTTCGTAGCCACAGCAGTCACCTTCATCTTGCACTTCGGCTTGTTCCTCCCAACGATTTTCCCAAGCCCAGATGTGTCGCTGAGGGGGTCTGCAGCGCTTCACACGATCGTTTTCCTTTTCTTGATGCTCAACGCATTGGGGAATTACGTAATGACTATCAGACATCCTGCTGAAAGTGCACAAGAGACCGTGATTCCAGTGTGTTCGCCGGACTGCCCGGACAGAGTGGATGCCCACTACCTCCTCAATGGCCGTCACTTCTGCAAACTCTGTGAGAAAGTGATTCTCCAGAGGGATCACCACTGCTTTTTCACAGGAAACTGCATTGGCAACAAGAACATGCGTTACTTCATCATGTTCTGCATCTACACATCATGCACTTGTTTGTACTCCTTGGTCCTCGGCGTGGCCTTCCTGACGGTGGAATATTCCATCTCCTTTGAGAACCCGCTGACCTTCCTGACTCTTCTACCCCTCTCCATCAGTTACTTCTTCACGGGTGAGTTGTTTAATTACAATTCAAGCTGATAAAGGGAATGTAAAGGACATGCTCACCTGCTAAGGAATGAGCGCCTGCCTAATCAGAATGCTTTCTCAATCCCCTCCCCACCAGGAGTGATCTCAGGCTTGCAGTTGTTCCTGGTGCTGATGCTCTACGTGTGGCTGGGCATCGGCCTGGTGTGCGCAGGCTTCTGCTGCCAGCAGGTGCTGCTGGTGGCCCGGGGTCAGACCTGGTGTCAGATGCAGCGGGGGCGGCTAGTGGAGAGCCGCAGCCCCTGGAGAACCAACCTTAGGGACGTCTTTGGTACCCGCTGGGCCCTAGGGCTCGTCCTGCCTGTGCAGACGGTGGAGACGTGCTCTGAAGACACGGATGCACGTAAACAAGACTGAGTGATGCCCAGATTCCCCATCAACAGCTCCTAATAGTTCACACACGCAACACAAGTTGGAAGAAATGCTTAGTTGGGACCCATGTGGTGAATGAATGAATGCTTTATGATCTCTAAAATAGTCTGTGAAATTGTTAGAATTATTAGAACACATTCCTTAAAGGACAGGAGCCATATAAGCAATGTGAAACGTTTTGTTTTGGACAAAGTGCATAATCTATGTGTGTTTTAAGTAGCTTTACAAGGTAATGTTAAGAAGAGTAATACGTTGGTCATTTTGGACATCCAACAGTTGCATGCGTTCACAATTTAGCATTTTTGTACTATGCGTGCTACTAGTGCCATGTTCCATGCAGTGCTCTGCGATTTTCAGTCAAAACATGTTATACTTCCACACTTCCAAGAAGGACGCTACCATATCAGACATTCAGGAAAATGGTGGTAGTTTTCATAACAGTATTTGACTTTGACACCAAGGGCTAGCAGACGAGGAAAACTCAACTATGTATTGACCCACAGCACAAACTGGCAGGCTTAACAACTGTATTGGGAAACAGGGACACTTGTTTTAACAACAATATGCTGTTACATATCGATTCTGATACGTTTTCTAAAGAATGTGACCAATGAAGGAAGTACACTGTAATATGCTGCTTTACAGGAACGGGTGGGGAAAATATAAAGATGACATACTGTATTTCCCGTACAAAGGACGGTGTGGGATTATCCAGGGTATTAACCACAATGTGCCATTAAATCATGTCTTTCATGCTTGCAGATGACCCCAAAGATGAGACATTCACTACACTGCTAATGATAGGGGTCTGCAGTAATAGTAGGAACTTTTCACTGTTATGCTATAGTTATGACATCTTTAACGTCCTGTCAAAGATGTTTTTATAAAGGGACATCAGCTTCTGTATATTCCTGGAATTCAATTCTACATAGAACTTTACTTTTTAGAACTATTTTGTCTATTCCTGTTATACCAATAAAAGTATTCAAATCGCACCAAGCAGTTGTTCTTTATCTTTAGAGATTACACA
Source organism: Rondeletia loricata (assembly GCA_900302605.1). Lineage (NCBI taxonomy): Eukaryota > Metazoa > Chordata > Actinopteri > Beryciformes > Rondeletiidae > Rondeletia > Rondeletia loricata. The sequence continues at coordinate 9,032 of OMLI01032199.1, read as the reverse complement.
TACGGAGCTAGTAAAGTGAAACAAACAGAAGGACAGAATTTTTTTTTCTAACAAAATTTTGTTTTATGACAATTAATTATTCATCAAAGTGACTTATGCTAAAACAAAAACAAAAAAAGTACAAAGAGGGCACTTCACCACAACAGGAACACTGATGTCTGAATCTACAAACACTTCAAACCATCATCTTTATGTAACTCTTAGAACCAGGTCTGATTTACACTTGATCATGACTATAAAATATTGTGCCAGTAGCATTTATTAATTTAATTAATGTACTACCCAGCATCCATTTTACACTTTAGTGCCGCCACAAACAATATGTCTTCACACTGTTCTATGTATCATAGCTGTAGCAGTGGTGGGTGTATTACCAAGCCAGGGCCATCGACATTTTATAATGTCACAGGAAAATAGTACACTTCTTTGGAGACTTTAAAGTACTTTCAAGTTTTTTTTCCAAATGTAGCACTCAAAGAAATAAAGAGAAACCTTTACAGTAGACCAAGCACTGATATGAACCACAAATATGGACATATTCAAAAGGCACAGGCAACTGGATAAACATTCATAGCAAATTTGCATTTTATCAAGACAAAAAAGCAAAACTCATTTAGAGATTTAAGACCTAACATTGCTCTAAAATGGTAACAGCAGAGTTTGTAACACAAAACGAAAGCAACTATTGGCATTTCTCTGCCTCATTCGTTTAAATAAAAACTACGTCATATTAAGCTTAAAGATGCAGCAGGAATGAGCAAGGATCTTAAGTTAAGACAACTGTATGGTTGCAGCACTTCACTAGCTAAAATTTTAGATTTCACAATTTCAAGGTTTGAATGTTGTCTTTTGATATGGAGCTGGCTTTACCAGTCAACTGAACTCGTAGTCATAATGTACTTGATATATTTATGCCAGAGAGATTATTGCAAATAAATAATACTGACACCAACATAACAAAACAATGTTATAGTTTAACTCTGAATCATCATAATGAGCTATAAAACTGTCTGAGATTACACTCCATCAGTGATGTATAGACATCTGGGTGAGAATTTGCCTTGTTGATTCTAAATGCATCTCAATAATGAACAAATTGAAACATAGTGTTGATGTGTTGATTACACTGAGGTTTCCATTTGGTCAAAGAAAATAATACTTATGATTACATTTTCTCTACAGCAATCAGACTGAAGACGTGTACGGGTGAGGAATAACCCCCACCTGTCCCTGCATGTGCTGTAAGGCATGCGTTAACTAGCAGTTCAACAGAGAAGCCATAGTGATGCTTGCTATTCTGAAATAGCAGAGGCAAGAATAATTCATTATAGGCACGGTTCTGAAATGTAAGCATGCTTCTTATTAACTCCCACTAGTTAACAGTGGATGTGCTTGAGCTTCATATGTTTGTAGCTTAGTCCAGCAGTTCTAAATGTTTCTGGCCCGTGATCTGTAAAACAATAAGGTGATCCCTACTCACAACCCCAATGGTGAACTGTGACACTAACCAATGTTTTACTTGTCACTTCTTAGGCTATTTCACTTGATTAATTGTTAGAAGCCTAGATGTAGTAAAGTGTTCACTATTTCAGAAGAAGAAAGCTGTTATTGCACAGATTCCAGATATAATCATATATATTTTACTAGAAATATGTTCTTCACATTCCATAAAATATCGTGACCCCCTGAAGACATCTCGTGACCCTCTGGGGGGTCCTGACCCCCAGGTTGAGAACCGCTGCTTTAGTCCATCGGTATATTACACCAGGATGCTCTGAGGTTTTATCCCCCATTGCTCCTTGTCCGTGTCCTGCAGGGCGAGCTGGAGCTTAGACCAGATCTGGGGGTCCCCGCTGCTCAGAGCCTCCGTCAGCAGAGCCGTCTGCTCCCGGAGCTGCTGCAGCTGGCCTTGGGTGCGCTGGTTCTCCTTGATCAGCTGCTTTGTGCGCAAAGTGATGCCCAGCAAGCCGGACTTGTTAAGAATGTTATAGGTGTTGCTGAAACGTTTCACTTTGTCGTCACCCATAGAGAGGACATCCTGGTATTTGTCGGCATGCTGCCTGTCGCTGTCTAGCACCGACCTAAATCCATGCGGGTAGGAGGGTAGAGGGCTGGTCTCTGTCACCAGGGAGAGAGGCGTGTCACTGAGTTGCAACAGGCGCGGCTCGTGACAGTCAGCTGCCGGCGCTTGGTTGTTCGCTGCGTCAAAGTTGGAGGCAGGTTTGACTGGTGCCTGCAGTGCTGGATGGGGGCCGGGGCAGCTGTAGAGCCTTTGGCCGTGGTGGTGCCTCCGGTGGCGTTGGTCATATCCTGACGTTGAACTCCCCCTCACCCTAGAAGATCCCTGCCTCTTAGTGGGTGCCTCCCCAGGGTGGGGGGCGATTCTGGGATATGACTTGAGGATGGGCAGGTAGTTCCTGGATTGTCTGTGATTTTCAGAGCCAGTCTTTGGGGAGCCGCTGTTGCCATTTGATACCATGGGCTGAAGAAGGAGCACCTGGGACTGAGGCATCATTTCCAAGGGTGAAGGAAAGCCCCACTGTTTTTCTGATGGAGTCATGGGGTTTGGCTAGGGAAACAAAATGCCTTTATTATCTTGCTATAATCTATGCTATAGCATATATTATTATACCTGATACCATCTCTAATCTCAAATTATATCTCTTAAATTAATAAATGCAGCATATTTAAATAGAGCAAACAGACAAAACAAAGTGAGACAATGTAAGTATAATCCATTAAAAATAACGGAATTAAACTACAACCTACACAAAGGCTTTACACATGTACGTTCTTAGTCTAGGGTAATTTAACCATGAACTGACACACACAGCGCTGGATTAGCTTAATCAAAAGTATAATTTACCAAGCAGAATGAAATGAAATGAATGAAAGCAGAAGAACCAGGAAAAGTGGGAGTATCGGCAGGTAGGTTAACTGTAACAGCTAATCAATTATCTATTGTAAATGGAGAAAAAAGCTCTACACAAGAGCCCCGTCAGCTGGTAGCAACTAGAACAATAACACACAAGCGCAGTGACAAAGTGACTAGAAGAAGTCGTACGTTGCTGTGAATCACATTTCAGTAGATAACCCCCCAAAAATCTGATTTAACCCTCGACAGCAAGGACGCTGATCCTGGGTTAAAATCGAGGATAAAATGTTAATGAGGCAGTAGTAGTGAACCAGACAGTGCTAGGCAGAGGCAAACATACTGTGCTGTACTCTACCTGCTTTAAGACGAAGTTGTTCATGATGATCATAGGAGACAGGCCAGCGTAAGTGCCTCCCATCATGGCCACCTGGGGACTGGTCTGGTCCTGGCTTCCTATAGACATGGTCCTACCTGCATCCTCAGAGTCAGTCAGGTCAACTGCACTCAGATACTCAGAGCTGGCATCTGAGGAGGGGAAGACAAGCACCTAGGTCTCATCGTGTTTGAAACGAACAGATCTGGTGTTCTTTTATGTGCAATAACCCAGCCAGAATATTAGAACTATGAAAGCAGTGCCAGAGGTAACGATCTCTAGGGCTTTTGTAAATGGAAACCATCAACGTGATAAGGAGGGTGTGTGTTACCCAGAACTAAAACCAGGTCAGCCCTCATACATTAAATCCAGGTGCCAAAAAAGAAGAGAGCCTATTTGGAAAGGGTGACCTAGATCTCTGGATTTGATCAGGGTTGTCCCTGTTTATTAACATCTTAGGCTGCCCACTAGAGTCTTTTTTCTAACCACCTAGAGGAAAATGCTAATTATATGAACCTTAAACAGTGCACCCATCACGTTGGCACCGTTACCAAGCGAGCCTCTCAAAAAGCCACAAAATATCCTGGCAGAGACACAAAACTTGTGGGTGTCTGTGCATAGTACTATCAATGTAACTGAGACAAACCTGAGAAGCCTGAATCTCTCTCCAGTTCAGGCTTGGATGTTCCGAGGTGTGTTGCCCTGGTGAACGGGGGTCTCAAACTGCTCATGCTGGTCTGTTCTGGTTGAATGGAGAACAAAAGGTTGTTAGCTAACTGGCTAACTCAGATAGTTAGCTGACTGATGTTAGTCCGGATTTTGCAAGAGCAAAGACTAGCGAAGCCAACGTTGTTCAATGTGTTTTGCCTTGTGTACTACTGGGTCTTGGATTTGATCAGAGTCTATCATGGCAAAAACAAGACCAGGCTGGTCACTGGTCAGCACCCAGTAAGGATTGCAAATGCATTGAAAAAGTCAAGAGATACAGTCCACATTGTCTTGTTCTCCTTCCTGCAATTAAGTTACCTGTCCATTATTTATATTTCATTATTTGTCCAAAAAGAGCAATTTCTTCACTGTCCATCTGTATGTTTTCTGAATTTGGTTTTGGCAGCCCTGTATGTATGTGCACAGGGCATATGAGTGACAGCTTGAACCCAAGTCAAGTCAAGTCAGGTTTGGTGTTTGAGAATTTATTTTCTATATTTTTGGCAGCCCTGTATTATGTGGCATGTTGCATACGCCTACATGGCTTTTAATAGTTTACATGAAAAGGACATTTTGAAAAACAAAAACATCAATTGTGTTTTCATGTACTATTGATTCCTCCTTAAATAGCCTAGATTCTGTGTGTTCTCTTTTGTACTTTGTATTAGTCAAAAAAACTTAAAAACGCATGTCAACAAGGGTTTTATTTTGAAGGTTGTGACCGGAAGTCAGTTTTTCTTTATTCTTATTCTAAGCCTGACGCTGTCACGCTGGTCTACTGGGGCCCACCCAGCCTGGACCTGAGTCTGGACGCTCCAGACTATTGTTCAACATTGGTCAAAGTGAAACACATCAACCATACACATCATGAACTGAACTGTGCGGTGGATGTGACCTGGTTGTGATAGTCAAGTTAGAACTAACGTTCACCATCAGCGGACACGACTGTTGTAGTGATGAACTTGCTGCTAATTACCAAACATTAACTGATTTGACCAAATTAGCTGCTGCACCAAACCAAAGATTAGCATTTTGACAACGTGACATTACTGACTGTATGCACGACAGTCTGAATACTTTACGGAATAAGCACAATACCGGTTTCCGCCCCTGGGCTTTAACGTGGCAAACCAGCTCATCACGAAACCGAATCGATTACCTAATTAGCTATTTAGATTAATGGATTTGTGAAGACCTTACCGAGACGTCGCTGACTTAAAAAACAAAACCCGTCTACAGTAGCATCCAAGCTGACGGTAGTTTTCCACTGTATTGGCGGATCTAGGCCTTTGTTTCGTACTTTACGGCGTGACGCAGTTTAGCCCTCAACGCTGTCTGACAGACGAGCGGCGTTAGGTCACTTGGCTCCTCCCCGTTAATGTGTCCTGAGATAACGCTCAGCTGCTTTACACATGCACAGGCTTTCACACTGGCTTTGCAAGTAAAATGAATTTATTCTGTTAATACCGCATGCACTATACTTACAGGCTGGGAAAGTGTCAACTTACACCAGGTGCTGGTTGCATTCAAAGAAATGAAAAAATCACCATTAATTTTCCCATATGGAGATTTTTAATGATTGGTTATAAATTAGTAACAGCTTGAACTTTCATGTATCAGACATTTTGCGACACTAAGTCACATCAGCTATGAATGAGATAAAACAGCATTGTTTTGCAAAGACAACTGTGTAGGCCTTTACTTTATTTAAAGTGCTAATCAGGAGGCCAGTCAGGTGTGTTAAAGTCAAGGGGCCAAAACTGACCTTGGCTTTTGGAGCCAATGTGGAAATCCTAGGAGAGACAGCCAATAGGGCAATGGAGGGCTGCAGAACAACCTGAACCTCCACCCACAAGTCAATACGACCAATGGCCCATCTTCTATGTGGAAATATGAAGTCAGTAATTTTTTCTACAAGAATTTATAGTCGCAATAATTTTAATTCTGCTAATGTCTCCCCATATGGTTGCACTGTTTGGATGTGATGTGACAATGTTGTCACAATGAATCTTGGGGCTTCCCATTCATTCTCCTCGGCAAAATCACCATTCGATGCATCCTCAGTTGGCAAGTAAACTTCAGGGATCTTTATCTGTCCTCCGTCCTCTGTCTCTTTCTTTTGTTTTGGAATCATGCATACTGGGCGTTAGATATTAGGTCAAACATGTCATGGAGGATACAACAAGAAAGCACAAGAACGCATTTTGAGAAAGGCTAATATGGAAGAAATAGCCTTTGCGCTACCCATAGAGTTAAGCGGGAGGGGCTTTCTGGTTGTGTCCTCCATGACATGTTTGACCTAATATCTAACGCCCAGTATGCATAATTCCAAAACAAAAGAAAGTGACAGAGGACAGATAAAGATCCCTGAAGTTTACTTGCCAACTGAGGATGCATCGAATGGTGGTGCTGGTGCCCCTTTAAGACCGCGTTGAGGGCTGAATCGCCCTTTGGGCCGGCGTGACATGGGCACCAGCGGTTGCTATGGAAACTGTGCAGTATGTTCTCGAGCTTTCAAAGGATTCGTTTCGCGCGCCGTCCGGCCAATATAATAGCTCCACCTATATGGCTATAATTAATATATGCTGTGAACAACACATTTTTTTAAATTTACTACAGATTCCTCCTTAAATATATTCTCTATTATCACTTTGGTAACGTTGCAACATATTAGGGTTTTAATTAGAAAACTTATTTTGTATTCTGTCTGGCTTGACACTAGCAGTGTAGCAGAGATCTGTTTCGGCACTAACACTTTTATTCAACATTCATCTGTAGCCTTGAAATACACACAAGCCATCCGGGTAGCTATGGCAACGCAACCAGTCTATCTTAATGCCTGTTATCATTACAAAGGTATTGCTTAGCCTCGCAAACCAGAAGAGTCTCGCGAGTTGATCATTGCATTTACATGGAGAGAGAGAGAGAGAGAGAGAGAGAGAGAGAGAGAGAGAGAGAGAGAGAGAGAGATTTCTGTAAGGAAAGCTGACAATTGGATATTAGACAATTTGATATATCTTTTTATTAACTGCTCACAGTTATTTATTTATACACACAAACTTCTTTGGACATATCTCAAGTTGATAAACTTCTCCTTCTCTGATAAATAGCCTGTTGTTTTTGGTTCATGTCTGAACTTGTAGATGATCAAACTGTAACAAGAAATGAGTTACTTTCATAACTGATAGGTAGAAGATGTGCTAAAACTAGTGGCCCTGATTTCCACTGAAACAAATATTTACTAGAACAAAATAGTTGAGCATAAAATCAGTTTTGCACACTGTTTCCAAAAACACTAGAGGGAGACATTCCATTATTGCATTCAGAGCAGCTGCCCACTCAGTCCGTCCGTACTATGCTGCCATGACAAGACAAGGCATTGTATTGGTCTTGGATCAAGTTTGAACAAAGGATGACAAACCTCGCTCCAGGTTGCTGGTCCAAAGAATATGTAGCTGTATCAATAAATATACACTTTAAACGAGAGTAACCAGTTTTAAATACCAAAGAAACGGGGGGGAAATAACAACAGCTGATAATAACGGCTATAAAAGAGAAGGCATCGATATTATTTTCAGTCTGTTTGGTCCTCAGTTACACCGGCTTCCCAGGGACGTCCATTGTGTCAGGTGTGTAAACAGAACTGTTTCCACCAATCGAAAGGCACTTCCTGTTGAACCTTGTCATGAAACACGCTCTCCCCGTCAGCAGGAGGGCCTTGTCACCGGAACGACCCGGCCATTTGAGTCTCTCGCTGCAGACGGACGACGCAGTATTGATAGATGAGCGAAGGAGACTCTTGATGCTGTCACTGGGCTGGAAATAAATAGTGAGCCATGTTGCACCAGGGGCGGATAGGGTTGCCACTGCAGTTACCTGCGAGGGATCTGGCACCTGAAGGACACAAGCAAGAAGAAGAATGGCAGATCAACATCTCTAACGCTGCTCATTAATAGTTGGAGGGGACAGGGCTTCCTTTCTGCTATATAGCGCCATCACCTGTCACAGTCTTTCACTTTTTGTCTCTCCTTTCTCTTCTTTCCTCTTCCTCGTAGTCTTTTCCTACAGGAAGAACACAACGTATAATAATAAGACGCCGCTCTCTGAACAGAGACGTTATTATGCTTATTCATTTCAACAGCTTCAAAACTCAGATTCATGTTCTTACCGTTCAACTTTCACAATGGGTTCCCTGACTCTGAGGATGAAATAGTTCAATAAATGAAAATGCAATATCATACAATCATCCTAAGTATTTCCATACTTATGATTATATCATAATGTCTACAGGCCATAAAGCATGAAGTGTTTTCTTACCTACATTCACATGTCTGATGCTCCACAAACGTCATCTCAACATATTCTTGGCCCCGCTCCGCTGGCCTGATTTTCAACAGCTAAAGGGATAAAACAGAGGTGGAGATTAGCAACAGAAGCAGTTTCCTGATGTGATGCATCACCAAACTGAACCGTGCCTTTCTGTTACCTGCATGGTGACGTTTGAGGTGAGGGTGGGATGGCACTCCAGTTTCTCGTCCCCGCAGCAACCTGCACATCGCACCAGGGGCACGCAGGAGGGGCTGAAGATGTGCTCCACCTCCGCCGGGTACTCCTGCACCACCTCCACCAGCTTCTCGATGGTCCGGCAGAAGCTCCGGCCCCACACCTCTTGGAACATCAACACTGTGGATGAAAGAATGGAGACTGGAATCGCAGTGGAACAGTGGCTGTGGGCCGCAGTACAAACCAGTTGCCCTGTGTGTTTGTGTGTGTGTGTGTGTGTGTGTGTGTGTCTATAAAGGTTAATTGGAACTGCTGGAACAACATGCTACTTGTACTGAACTTGTGCAACTTCATACGATGGTCACCACCGCTCACACCTTCAATGACCGGCAATGGGCCCTTTTCACAAACATGGCTGCTGGCTTACAGCAACTGCTCAGAGTCTGCTCAAGTTATGGTGTGCAGTATGACATCAAATTTAACTCTAAAAAGAGTGTTGTCATGATTGCTAAAACCAAGCTACATTTTCCTTCATTCTTTTTGGCAGACCAAGTGCTAAATGGGGTTGAACAA
>OMLI01032185.1:6485-23873 GCA_900302605.1 Rondeletia loricata | reverse complement strand
TTTGTGTTTTTGTGTGTGTGTGTGTGTGTGTATGTGTGTGTGTTTGTTTGTGTGTGTGTTGGTGTGTGTGTGTGTGTGTGTGTGTGTGTGTGTCTGTGCAAGGGGGTTTCCCATTAGACTTTCAGCTGACCCAGACGAAATGTAATTGCAGGTTAGATCAACAGTGTGGTAAAATCAGCGGTTTTGCATGTAGAAGGATTGCTTTTATGTCTTGTTTCCTCAAGAAGCAACAGGTTCCATGTGCTTATGGAGATAGTGAGGACAGAGCAGAGAGGGAGAGGAGGTCAACTCCTTCCATTGATGTTGAGTGTTGAAAGCACCAGAGCAACACCTGTGTGTAGTATATGCATAGGAAATTCTTCTCAGTGACTTAAAAGGGGAATGGCACTCAGAGTATGAATTCACATGTTGTATATTATTCCTATGGGCAGTGGGCAGTCTATTCAATATTTGTGACCATGAATGATTTTCTCTCAAAGCCATAAACCATAGGACCCAATGCCAGCAAGATGCAAAACATGGAGCTTTTCCGTGGACAATGAGAAGCAGAGTGATTTTGTGGCCTCAAACACTGTTTGTTGGAGATTTAACATGCAAATAAACGATTTTCTAAAGTAGGCCAGTCGATTAGTATTTAGCCATTCATTATGATTTTAATAAAAAGATGGATGCATATAGGTTGTCACAGTCCCATTGAATGAATCTCCTTGTTCCTTATGATGAAAGTCGCTCTCATTACCTGACACGTTTGAATCCTTCACATTCCCATGTAGGCTTGAAGCCCAGAATCACTGTGTGTGGCTTTATTAAAATTTTGAAATTCAGCAGTATTACCCTATAAATCACAGTACAGCTGCTGCTGTGCACTGTAGGAACTCTACATCCCATACAATTTGAATACCTCATAAATCTATGACTGGTCTTTTCAAAAGTTAAGGGTTGTTTGGTCGCTGATAGTGATGGGCTGCAAGAATGAGCCAGTGTCTCAATGACAATCACCAAGGTTGGACGGGAACAAAAACAAATGTTTGTGAAATGGAAGTTAATAAACATCTAGGTTGTCAAAATGATGAGAATCACTAATGAACAGTTGTCCATCGTGCCATCACATGGATTTCCCTATTACATGTGGGAGAAAATAAGAGTTGTATTTTGTGGGAAACAAACATTGAAGCTCTTAGACACAGGTGAAACTGTTCACTAGTCTCTAATTTTGTAGGCCTAATAATGATCTTTACATCCTTCCTTTGTTCCTCTTTGCTCCCTCTGTCTCTTTTACAGCCAGACTTTAGTCTTCAGTATGATGTTTCTCAATTCAACTGCTACTCACAACACAGATTTAACAGTGGTTGCTCACATGCACACATGTATACACACTCACACACAAGAAGAATGTTCTAGGGCATATAAAGGATATGACAGCTGGGAGAGCTGGGATGCCATGTACCTTGAAATAACAAGGCACCAGAAGCCCTGTAATCACATGGTATTTTAAACCTGGATGGTGGAGAGCCAAGAACAAAATATAGTCACAAACGGCGGTTCAAGCCTATATGAGGATCTTACAGAATTTTTTTTTTTAACTTGTAGCCAGTTTCATCGTGATAGGGACACCCATTCAATTAGATTATGGCAACTATATGCATTTGTCTTCATGTTAATATTAGTTTGAATGGTTAAACATTCAAAGTGCTGATGTTCTTTGATGGATTTGCAGTTTCTCAGTAATTGTACAAATTCATTATGAGTTATAATAAGCCATTATTTGATAGACAGTGCCCACATGCACCAAACACAACCAAATGTCAAATGTTTGCTTAATGGCAGCCATGTTTATCTGATTGGGGCAGCTGCTAGACCCTTTGCATATCTCAGTCCACAAATGCTAAATACCAAAAGGAAATAACTATTTAGCAAAAATTTCTAAATGCCAGAAAATCAATCATATCAGATGATCCATAAAGCCAATTTGCAGAGCGAGGAAAGAGCAGCAACTTTATTCTGTCATAACATAGCCTTGCCCTTGGCAGGCATTTATGCAGCTCAACTTGCTCTACAAATTTCCCCCTAGCACCATCAAGGTCTACCATGATGGATTTATGCAGTCTTGAAAAACAATTTGCAACAGTTCTTGGTCCCTGACACCCATATATATTTCACATTCCCACACTGTCGCTTGTGGCTATATTTTGTATTTGTATTTTGTGTATCAGTCGACTGATCTAGACTGACAAGGGCAGGGTCATTCCTTTTTCAAGCCTACAGGGAGGTTCATACAAAATCTTGTTTGCTTGAGGGAAGGTCAACCTTTTCTCAGAGGTCCAAATTCCACCTCTTATGCCTCACAAAATAAATGAATAAATAAATGGATAAATGCATGGATAAATAAATGAACAACCAGTCCTAAATAAATAAATACATACATATGGCTTCTTTCCATCAACTCATTCACATATTTTCTATCTGACCTTAACTGACCTTAAACTAGAGCTAGAAATGAGGAAGAACATCAAAAGATCACCAAGCCGGAAAGGGCAGGCCAATGATTGTGGCCACATATATGTAGGGAATAAAGCCTATAGGCTTATGAATGTTAAAGAAGCATTTCACCACAAATTCATCTCAACTGTATTTTGTCCATACCTTGGATATAATATTGGGTTTAATTATTATTTTTGGGGGTCTTTTGTGCTTATGGTCTTTTGTTCATCCGACGTTTAGTTGTAATGCATAGTTTTTATTTAAATTCTTCCAAAACCCTGTTTGGTCAAAAGATAAAAAGATGAAAAAGTGTCAGGTATTATAAGAATGTATAGAAAATTGGGACAAACTAGCCTGATCGTTTTTCAGGTGCAGACATTGTCTATTTTTAACGTGCAAAATTCCAAATGTAATTTTTTATTGATCAAAATAACTGAGAAATTAGTTTTGTTAAAATGTTGTGCATTCCTTCATTTATATTTCACCTCTTTAGTGAGATAGGATACATCTTCAAATACAACAGAGGGTGAGGAGAATGGAAACTTTCCCTTGCTGACAGAGCATTAACAATACTGAAAAACAAAATGGACTTAATAGCCCCCTGACCCTTCTCCCAATTTCACCAGTGTGTCTTTATGTCCTTAGATGACACACTGTGTGGCTCTGTTATGTACATATGCGCAAGGGGAAAAAAAGTCTTAAGGGCAGTAGATTATCTTTTATCATTTGTTACCGAATACATCTTGCAAAGGTTGTCATTGTCATAACTGGTGAAACTCAGTCATTCCACTCTGTGTAATGAATCAAATCTGTGTAGTAACTCAGCACATCTTCTAGTCCCCACCTCTCTGTGAATGCCAAGCTTTCCCACCCATTGACAATGAGGCTGGGGTAACAAGCCCTCCAAATCCTCCAATAATCTGCAGAGATGGGCGGTAGCACCTTTACGCAGCCTCTCAAGTGCCTGAAGTTAAAACTCCTTGCGCGCTATTCTCGCTGAGCATGTCGCGGATCCAGACGGGTAGATGCATGGGAGTCACCGTTTAGGCATTCAGCTGACTCCCTACTCTTTGGGGATTTTGACCTTTTTACCTTAATTCTCCAACATCACTCTGTTTTCGGATGTTTTGGATCACATCCGTTGCCACGATGTTTTTCCACAGACTTATCCTGTGTTTTTCTGTAACAGGTATTGTTTTCGCACAGCCCGACAGCTCTGGATTATTTTACGCGCTGAGATCTGAACTGTCCGAGGATGCGATTTTGGTGGCAAACAACGGAATACGTGTGCCTTTCGGGAGATCCGTCTTCATCGATCCCATCAATGATTTGGTGATTCAGACGCAGCCGGGGGACCGGTGCAGCATCACCGTGCTGGATAATGATCCGCTGTCACAGAGACCCGGACAACTCTCTCCCAAAAAGTTTCCGTGTGATTTCGGTCCCAATGAAGTGACATACTCCCACTTCGGGTCGAGGAGCCCAGCCAAAGACAGAGTGAGGCTGCAGCTCAGGTATGACACGCAAACCGAAACCGTTATCATCCCGTTCATGATGGAGGTAGAGGTGGTTTTTACGCAGCTAGAGTTACTTACCAAAAACATGCCTCTCACTGTTGATCATCTCAAGGGGACCAGTAACCCCATTGACAAAAAGATTTTAGAGTTCACTTATGACAGAGACTCTCATAAATGTGAGGTGACGTCCCTGTCTAGTGGCAGCGCGCTCCCTAGATACGGCAGACTCATTGATGAGAGTAAACTTGCCAAAATGATGGACTGTGATGAATTCACCCAGGCTGATATCCGCTATGAGCACACATTTGACTATAAGTCTCCAAACAGGGACTATGTTCCCATGGTTGTGGAACTGCATGATAAGGAAGGCAATCTAGTCAAACAGGAGTATTTCCATCTAATGATTCGCATCAAAGAGGGAGAGGAGAACACTCCTCCCAAACCCAGCTTTGTGTCCATGATGATGATGGAGGTTAGCCAATTTGTCATGACAGCTCTCACCCCTGATATGCTCGCTGCTGAAGATGCAGAGTCACACCCAGACGAGCTTATATTCAACATCACCTCTCCCTTATCTTACGAGGAGGGCTACATAGTCAGCACCGATGACAGAAACCTCCCCATCACATCCTTCTACCAGAGAGACTTACAGGATCTGAAAATAGCTTACAAGCCTCCCTCCCTGGATTCAGATACCGAGAGGATTTTCCAGCTTGAGTTTGAGGTGGTGGACACAGACGGGGCTGTCTCGGACCCCTTCGCATTCATGATTGTCGTGAAGCCGATGAACTCGATGGCACCGGTTGTGACACGTAACACGGGTCAGCTGCTGTATGAGGGGCAGTCCCGGCCACTGTTCACTGCCCACAACCTGGAGATCAGCGACGAGGACAACCTGGACAGTGTCCGTGTAACAGTTGTGGATGGGCTGCGCCATGGGGAGCTCACAGTGCTGGGTTCTCACAGGAAATTCTTCACACCCGCTGACCTCGCCGCAGGGGTTGTTGTGTACCAGCATGATGGAAGTGACACATACAGTGACAACATCATCTTGAAGATGACGGACGGGAAGAACGAAGTAGAATTCCTCTTTCCCATAACAGTCGTTCCCACTGACGATGAGCCGCCGATCATAAATGCCAACACTGGCCTGGTGCTATTCAAAAACCAGATGATGCCTATATCTCCCCTCATGCTTAGTGCAGCTGATATTGACTCTGAAGACTCAACTATTAAATTCACCATTGTCCCCCCCTTTTCTACAATTGGTGTGGTGCTTCTAAGGCAGTCGGATGCCCCGGAGGACCCCTCCTCTTGGAAGTTCAACGCTGAGGATGAAGTGTATGAGAAGGAGGTGACAGAGTGGCTTCAGAGAGATATCACTGACGGGAAATTGTTTTACAAGCACACAGGCCCTCACAACACAGATACAGTCATGGATCAGTTTGTATTCACAGTTCAGGATGACAACGATCCCCCTAATGAGTCAGGAGAGAGTGTATTTATAATTAAGGTTTTACCGATAGATGACGTTCCTCCCGAGCTGTTCCCTGGCACCACCCTACAGCTGACCGTTCAAGAGTACAAGCTCACTCACTTTAGCAAAGAAGTTCTGCGCTACACTGATTTGGACTCAGATGACCGCAATCTCAAATACACAGTTGTCCAGCCCCCGACAGACACAGATGAAAACAACCCGGTTGTGTTCGGTTCCTTGGTTCTGACAGAGAGTCCTGACTCTGAAGTCACTGAGTTCACGCAAGCCCAAATAAATCATCTCAAGATCTCCTATAGCCCACCTGATGTAGAGCTTGGAATTACAGCCCATGTAGTGCAGTTTCGCTATTCTGTAGAAGACACAGCTGGGAACAGTGTAGAAGGGGCGTTCACTATCTACCTCCAGCCCGTCAACAACAAACCCCCTCAGATTACCAACACTGGCTTTACTGTGTTTGAACGTGGCATGAACGTCATGTCCATTGCTGAGCTAGATGCCGCAGACCCCGACACAGATAGTAAACAGATTACCTTTACTCTCAGCCAGGCTCCTAAACATGGCCAGATCCAGGCAGCTTTCACTGACCTAGAGAAGGAAGGTGTTTTCAAACTGGAGGATATCTCAGAGGGGAAGATATCCTACATTCATAGTGGGGATGAGACGGTGAGCGATGAATTTAAATTGGATGTCAGTGATGGAATCCACGTAGTAACAGTAACAGTCAAAGTCATAGTAAAGCCTGTTGACGATGAGACTCCAACTGTCAGCCTGCCTGTGGGGACGATTGGGTCCCATATGGATGTGCTGGAAAACGGAGCCACAGAAATCACAACCAATGTCATTCAAGGCCACGATGATGACACAGATGACCTCCATCTGACCTTTATTGTAGAAGATGCCCCAGTTATGGGGGAAATCCTCGTTAAAGGAGTGCCCGCTACTAGGTTTACACAGGCTGACATTATTAATGGTGTGGTCGTGTATGCACACACTGGTGGCGAGATAGGCCTCGCCTCTCAACAGGACAGCTTCAATTTGACCCTCACAGACATGTCTGATGAATGGACAGTAGGTGGCAATAAGGTCAATGGAGTCCGTGTTCGAGTAACTATACTCCCAGTTGACAGCCAGGCCCCTGAGGTCGGAGTTGGGGTTCAATTCAGTGTCATCGAAGGGGAGAAATACTCCATCGGCCCTCAGCACTTGAACGCTGATGATAATGACACTCCAACGGATGATATCCTCTGCACCATCATTGTCCAGCCCTCCGCTGGCTATGTGGAAAATATCTCTCCTGCCCCAGGCTCAGAAAAGTCTAGGTCAGGAACAGCTATCAGTGCTTTCACCATCAGAGACATCAGGGAGGGAAATATCTACTATGTGCAGAGCATTCACAAAGGGGTAGAGCCAGTAGAGGACAGGTTCACATTTAGATGCTCTGATGGCATCAATTTCTCAGAGAACCATTTCTTCCCTATTGTTATCATCCCCACAAATGATGAGAAGCCAGAGATTTACATGAGGGAGATAGTTGTAATGGAGGGGATGAATATCGTTATCGACACTCCGATTCTGAATGGAGTCGACGCTGACATTCCACCTGAGGAGCTGATGTTCATCATTTCCAAACCTCCCAAACACGGGGCCATTCTCAACCAGCTATCCACGGGCTCCGTTTTAGTGACTAACTTCACCTTAGAGCAGATTAGAGAGGCCTCAAGTATAGTTTATGAGCATGATGACTCAGAGACAACAGAAGACAGCTTTGATGTCATTCTCACAGATGGAAAGTATTCTGTGGAGAAAACAGCCATGATTATGATCATTTCTGTTGATGACGAGACCCCCAGAATGCTGATCAATGACGGCCTGGAAGTAGAAATTGGAGAGGCCAAAGAGATCAACAACAACGTGCTCAGAGCCACAGATTTAGATTCAGATGATAGCACGCTCACCTATATCATCCGGTTCGCGCCCGGTCAGGGTCTCCTGCAGAGGAAAACTCCATCTGGGTCTCTGGAGAACATCACGTTAGGCATGAACTTCACACAAGCCGAGGTGGATGCAGGGCTTATTGTTTACACGCACAATGGACAGGAGGGCATCCGAGACTTGGTCAAATTTGATGTCACCGATGGCATGAACCCACTAATCGACCGTTACTTCTACATCACTGTGGGCAGTATTGACATGGTCTTCCCTGATGTAGTCAGTAAAGGCGTGTCTCTGAAAGAAGGTGGCAGAGTGACTTTGACCACGGACCTTCTCAGCACCAGCGACCTCAACAGCCCTGATGAGAACTTGGTCTTCACCATCACAAGGGCCCCTGTCAGAGGCCACTTGGAGTGCACAGATACTCCTGGGATGCCCATTGCCTCCTTTTCTCAGCTCCAACTCGCTGGCAGTAAGATCTATTACATCCACACTTCGGACGATGAGGTCAAAATGGACAGTTTTGAATTTGAAGTTACCGATGGCTACAATCCTGTTTTCAGAACGTTCAGAGTCTCGATTGTGGATGTTGATAACAAGAAACCTGTTTTGACCGTAAATGGTCTAGTTGTTACAGAAGGGCAGAGTAAGCTGATTACACCTTTTGAGCTTACTGCTGAGGATCAGGACACAGCAGAGACGCTGCTGAAATTCACTGTCACCCAGCTGCCGGTTCATGGTAAACTGCTCTACAACCAGTCCACACCAGTCACCAGCTTCACCAAACAAGACCTCAATGAAAACCTCATCAGCTACAAACATGATGGAACTGAATCATCAAAAGACTCCTTCTCTTTTACCGTGACCGATGGTACACACACTGACTTTTATGTTTTCCCCGACACTGTTTTTGAGACCCGCCACCCTCAAACCATGAAGATCACCATTGTGGCGATTGACAACGGGGTCCCCCAGATTTTGGTGAACAAAGGTGCCCCCACACTGAAGATCCTGGCCACAGGTCACTTGGGGTACCCTATCAGCTCCAAAGTACTGAGGGCAGAGGACAGAGATAGCAGCGCGGCCTCCCTGGTGTTCCACATCACCACCCAACCCAAGCATGGTTACATCATCAACATGGGACAAGGAAACGACTCCATCAACACATTCAGCCAAGGTAAGAAATTTTAAAATATCCATCAGTATTATAATTGATTATTCCAGCATATCTGTTTAACAAAAGTAACATAAAGTTTATTCTTCTCTATAATATAAAGACAGTTTACAGATTGCCGTTAGAATTGCATTATTATCATCACCTACAGGCGTGATTAGCCCCTTTTTCAAGTGTGCAAAATTACATTTGTGTATAAAAACTCAAAATACCGTTTCCCCATTCAAACATTTTCCTGAATAATCAAAGAAGCAGTTACTTTTTACTTGATTACTGTGTTTATTCAGTAACTGTAAGATATTATAGTCACCGGTTTTTGTAATCAGATGACTATAATCCCAGAACATGTAATCTGATACTTAACTCTAGAGAAAGAGAAAGTTAGAGAAAAATAAAGTTAAGCGGAATAATTATTCATAATGTGTGCTGTCTTGGGAATTTCAATAGTTAATTTGTGGGCCTGAATTAGATGTGCCTTGCTCATCAAATCATAATTAGCAGACCAAAGTAGAGGCTGCTGTTTCACGCAAATGTCTTGTAGACGGTTAAAGATGAATAATTTATAATTTCTGCATCTCAGGGGAGATGTTCACATCTGATGTTCTCTACAGTGGTTTGTTAAATGAAGCAGGACAGAAGTAGAGGATCATGTGAAAAGGTCAGTGTAGACCTGTTAGTGACAGGATGGCATTTCAGTTGCAGCACACTCAGTTCGGTTCAGTTCAGTTCAATTCAAGTCAATTTATTGCAGTTTGTGCATATTAAAAATACATATATAGGAAAGTGTTTCTCAAACCTGTATACACACCACCAACATGCCAAACGGGACGTACCATCCAAACTTAAATTTAAAAAAATACATTTGTAAACATTTGTGCATGTGTGTATATGCTTGTGTGCAATAATATATTTCTGTTGCGGAGTGAATCAGTACAACAATGGAACTGATTGAGGCTTAAAGCGATGCAGTCAATGGCATATTTCATATCATGCTGAGGTCATTATGCAAACGAGTAAAGAATTCACCCGCTCATCATGCCACAGATTGGCATAAACATGGACAGGGGCCAAGAACGCTAAGCGAAAAAGAGTTCTTCTGTCCGCAGGAGATGGACACTTCTGACAGCTACTGTGTGGCTGCAGTGTTTGAAAAAGGGCACACATGAGAGAAGAGTGTGATGTAGAATGAGACACGGAGTGGCAGAAGAGGGGGGCACACAGAGCATGTAAAGTGGAAGAGAGTGTAAAGGAAGTAGCAGAAAAGAGAGAAAGGGGGAGGGGCAGGTGGCATGAGAGAAATAAAGAACGAGAGAAGGGATGTGGGAGATAAAGAGAGAGAGAGCAAACAGGCTCGTCAGAGGAATCAGTCAGGTGAAAGAGACAATCCCTCTTTATTTACTCATCCTATTTCCAGGGCACATCCCATGAGGCGTTCTCTTTAAATATTTGATGACCCGAGTGTCCCCGCTTCACAGTGTTGACTTTATATTTGCGAGGTCCTCTTGCCGGGTTCAAGGCTGCGTCAAAACACTCCAGAGAAGATCCCCTTCTTGTCTCCTCTCCCATATGAACAGATCATTACTCACTGATGTGAGATGACAGACAGAAATGTGAAAGCAAAACAATGACTGACCATCATCATTATACATTTTTTTCCTCAATGAGTCCAAGTTATGAGGGCAAGAAGGAGAGGCTGCAAGGAGAGGAAGCCACCTGAGAGGTTTAAGATGCGCCCCAGCCAGGAGTCAGGGGTTTATACTTTTATGAGCCTCCTTCCTCTGCCATCTATTATTGAAGGATATGGTTCAGAGGGGCCAGGGCCTTTCACAGGCTTGATGATTTTTCGACACTGTAATAGACGTTTCTAGAGAATAGTGGAAAAATGCAGGCACAGCCCTGTAATTCAAAAGAAGTTAGGAAAACAGCTGCGGAAGAGTAGGTGGCCGCTACAATCCTGTTTTTAACATTCTTGCCTCTGTCTGTCATTAAAAGATCCACTATCACCTGGTTTTTAGGGCTATTGAAACAGAGAGCTGGCAGGTTTTGAGAGGTTTAGGATTTAAGCGTTTTCTGTTGGTTTAGGTTGAGCCGTATCTTCCGGGATTACAGATGCATGACTTTCAGAATGCTTTCTCTGGTAGAAAATTGCTCATGCTGAGTGCTGATAAGGAATGTAATCAGTGTGATACGAGAGACCCGCTGATATGGTGCTGAAGCGGGACAGCTTCCATCTTTGAACAATTACTCGACAGAGAGAGTGTGTGAACAAGCCATAAAGCCATAATACAACTTCAAAGTGTGTTTGAGGATATTTTTGTAGCCAGCATGAAACTTCACATGAAAGTGTTTTTTCTCTTAAAATGCAAAGCGGTTGATAAATAATTATTTTAATCTTGACAAGGGCAAATCTCATCGATATACTTATTTTTAAATTTTTTTAAGTTAGAACAAGGTGATAGTTAAAAAGTTTCAGTGTGCATTATCATGCATTGATATGATAACATTATAAAATGCTACTGGCCCTCAGTTGCATTCTGTCATTGAGCGTATCAAAACATTTGTTGTTTGTTTGTTGTTTGCTCGTCATCTTGATTTTTGGTTTGTTTGTTTTGAGGTTTTGAGGTTTTATCTTACCTGTTTTTTTATCATTGAATTTGATTCCCGTGCTTTCATCACTTGTATTTTTTACCACTCTGCAGATTTACAAACTAAACCAAACTAAACTAAGCAAAATTTCCTGTTTCAGCTGACATTAATGACCTGAACATCTGCTATGTGTTGCGGAATGAAGAAAACGTTACATCCGACGTCTTCCATTTCTCCGTCGAGGATAATGGTAAGATGGCACCTTTTCATCTTTACATTTACATTTAGATTTAAGGCATTTATCTGTTATCCAGAATGACTTACAATGATTGAGCAGGTAGTTGGTGACCTAATGACATGTCAACAGGACAAATGGCTGCTGATGGATACAAATTGGCTGTTGTAAAGATCAAACCTGTGACCTTTTGGTTACAGTACAACCTCACTAACCTTTAGACTTACCTGTAGCTCATCTCTCAGTGTGAACAGAGACTATCTGTATAGTTCTACCTTTCTCTCTGGGTTTCTGGGGCTCTCGTTGTCAGGCTTCTGAGAATTACGTATGCGTATTCCTATTCTCAGAGATGAGTTGGTGTCTTGTAAATTGATCTTGGCACTTTTTGTAAGACCGCGCAGTAAAGATACTTTCATACTTCCATTCCAATGTTTTCAGTCATAATTAGTTGGCCGAATGAAAGCTTCTCCTCTGTTGGCTTCAGCTACATGACATGACTGATATTTATGCTCACTTCGTCAGATTCAGCCTATAAAGCAATATAAAAGAGTAATCTGCCATACAGAGATGTTGTAATTGTGGGTCAGAATATCAATATCTGCACAAATTTGCATAGGCCAGCAGAGGCCTTCATTTCCAGCTGTTTGTAATGGCATGCTACAAATTATGCTACATCTTATTAACGTACTGTTGAGATGATGAGGCTTGAAGGTGCATCAAGGATGGAGAGCTCTCTTTAACACACACCGTTCTCTCATTTCAACGATATTACGAGACTGTCTGTGTAATTTGCGTATATGGTTTTTGAGATTAATCAAGTAATATTATATTCCATCTTGATGCAAGGCCAATGTCTCAGTGATTTCTTTGTCAGCTCAGAGAAGGGAATCCGAACATCATATGTTTTGAAAAGATGAAAATACAGGCTACCCAATATGCAGAAAAAAATAGCCAACAAACACTGAGTTGTCGAGTCAGCATCTTTGACTACTAAATGTCTAAACTGCAAACCTATGCATAATCTTGCTATGTAAATACTGTATCACAATTGCATTTTGCATGTTCGTCTCTACCGCACTGTAACATACATTACCAAAAGCTTACTTATTTCAATATTTCAACTGTTTGCATCTGGTAACAGGTTAGGACACCTCTCAACCTCTCCTACATTCCCATAGAGATATGAGCATAATGATAACATACTTTCATTCTTATGTGTAAAAGCAGCAGCCAATTTCCTTCCTGTACTGTATAGATTGACTGTAGATATGATGGTACTGTATTAAAAACTAAGCACTCTCAGAACAATTGACGTATAGATCTGTAATCCTCCCATCATGGGGCTTTTGAAATTAATGGACTAATTCTCAGATTCACATTCAGGAATACAGGACTATGCCATCATCAGTTACTTTGGAGTAAGTTTTGAGTCACCAGGGCCAAGTGCATTCATTAACGAGAATCAAATGAGATATGAAAGTTCTCTTTAATAGGTAATTTCCCCCTCCAATTGAAGCTATGTCTTCCTACAGGCATCCAACATTTAACGTGGTTTCTACATTCACAGAAGGGCTGATTTTAAGAAAACCTTTTCTTCTAAAAACGTGAACTTATTGAACATGAAGACATGTTTACGAGGTGCTTGCCATACTGTAGAGCTAATGCACTTAGAAGAAGAGAAAAGTGCTAATGCACTAACAGAAGGGTTCTTTTATGCTCATGAAAGGAGAAACATTGACTAATTGATTGTCCATGGTCCTCTAGTGTTCTTGGAGCTTCTTTATGCTCATGGCAATGGTCTTGCTTTAAAAACGTCCAGAGGCTTAAGTTTGCTGTAAATACTTGAATTACATGAGTTTCTTTATCAATACATTGCTTTCTTCGCCCTCAGGAGGGTTGGTGTTACCGTAATTCTATTCCGGATACAGAATTTGCAAAGGAAGGATACATATATGGAAGAACACATACTGTTAGAAAGCAGCACTTCAGAGTATGAGTGTATGATAGCAGCAGGTAGAAAGTAGTGTGAAGCACCCTTCTCAATGTATTTCTTCTTAAAAAGAGAAGCAAGCCTCCACAATCAACTCCCATGCCTGGAAGCTTCTTTCTCACCAGGAAGTGAGCATTAGTGTTTTAACACATGTACGTACGTATATGTGGGCGCACGTGTATTATAAAGATGAGTTCAAACACAAACTCACTAGTGAGCATTATAATTTTTACAACACACATACGCGCCCACATGCACGCAAATACACACGCTCGCACAAACAATCACACACATGCACACACAGCAGGGCACAGAGAGTTAGCCGCAGGCTAAGGGCCCGTCAGGCCTCCAGCACAAAGAGGTGTTTGATATTTAAGAGCCCAGGCAGCGCTGAGGGTAATGAGAGCCCTGGGCTGCTGAGCTGGGCAGAGCTCTGAGGCAGCCACTGGTAATTACTTGGCCCTATTACAGGCTCATCTATAGGGGAAGAGTGTCAGGAAGGACCTTCTGTCACAGGTAAAACCAGCTGGGATCACTATAGTTAACTGTAATGGGCTGGAGCACAGCTTTTTTCCCATGCTTCTCTTTGGCCATGGGATG
Organism: Rondeletia loricata; assembly: GCA_900302605.1. NCBI lineage: Eukaryota > Metazoa > Chordata > Actinopteri > Beryciformes > Rondeletiidae > Rondeletia > Rondeletia loricata. The sequence continues at coordinate 9,860 of OMLI01032185.1, read as the reverse complement.
TTCAGATGACAATGGTGGAGCAGGAGAAACTAACATACCGAATTACATTGAAGCCAAGTCGAAGATTAAGATGACAAAATCTAGAATTTTGCTCGCACTGTAATGACAATAACTCTGCACCTTAAAAGACAATAGCTAGATTGTCATATTCATGTAGCTACAAAGCAAGAGATGATGGTTTATACTTTCTGGTTGTAAGGAGGGTCTCAGACATTAAGATCTGACATTAAGAAGAAAGTACCTGCCATCTCGTCTCCTCATCCCCTCTTTCTTTCTGTCCCTTTCTCCTCGTACTTCAGGAGGGATGGACTGTTACAATAGATTCCTTTCATCCTCCCCTCACCCCTCCCTGCCTGGGAGCAGCCCCCGACATACCACTGCTTTATCTAGACATGTCCCCTTAAAACACCCCCTGCAGCATCTATCCCCCATTTCACCCAAATTCCACTGCATACAATACATGTAGCATGCGTTTCTTGGTCTTGACGAATCCCCCTGAAACATAACCTATTTGTGTTGTGGCATCACTTTTCCCTACTTGGTGTTATATGACAAATTATTACTGCAGAATAGTACTGCAAGGGCACAAGTCCTTAGTCATCCACTTTGTGTGTGTGTGTGTGTGTGTGTGTGCGTGCATGTGAGTGTTTGCCTGCATGCGTGTCTGTGGGGCCAGTGTGGCTTTTTTCTCCTCTCTTCAAAAGGCCCTTTACACCAAAGCAGCGTCAACACTTCAGTTGAAATAACCTCCTCAGATTGTACTTTTCCCTGTTAAATGATAAGAGTAGCAAAGGGTAACACATGTTTGAATTATTTACAATTATTTATTTACACCCACACATGCATTCCTTTTTTTGTCAGTCTAATGGATACAAATCTGCATCCAAAAGCTGTGATTGTCATGATCACAAGGCCACTTTTCAGTCTCAGTCCCTGCCCAAGCGAGTCTCGGACAAACGAAACAAGTGAGGCTATTTTTAAGCTATTTCTCTAATAACATTTGAACTCTTTGACATGGGTAGTTGCAGCATTCTCAACAGCTGAATGAGTCAGAGTCAATTCTCTGTCAGCTCAGAAATTTGAATTCATGCAAACACATATTGAATGGGATAATCCAACTTCAGAATTGCAACAGTTTTCCAGAATTTATGGTATTTAAATAGCTGTCACCCCAGCCCAGAGTTGAAACCCATTAGCAGTACTATTGTTTTTCTCAATCCTCTATCTATTTGCCATATCTCACCTGCTTGGGAGGCTGAGTTGAGACCTGACAGAACAACAAAAACAATTACAGGCCTAAACTTGCTGTTACCATGGCCACAAATGGGGCAGGTTAACCCCTTGACCCCTTTTTGTTAACCTGTCCAGCAAAGTTTACCGATCAGGGCAAAGTTGCAAGGTAAAACTTCAGCATGCTGCTACACATATACAGAGACACAGACACACACACAGACACAGACACACACACACACAGACACACACACACACACACACACACACACACACACACACACTCACGTCCCCTGGCTTTAGAGAGGCTTATCTGTCTCCATTCAGGAATTTACTGTCACTCATTTCTCCCATGGCTCCTGTCTTTATCCTCTTCATCTCTCTTTTGCTCTACACAGCATCTCTGTTCATTATATATTTCCTTCTTTAGTGTTATTTTTGTCCGTCCGTCAGTCTATCAATGTTCTCTTTTCCTCTAGAGGTCAACTCTAACATTTTGCCCTTGCATGTCACAGAGTTTATTGTGCGAGTGTCTAATCTCTAAGTATGTGTTGGTTTATCGTGTGTGTCGACTCTCTCTTATGAATCAGGATTTGGATTTAATGGCACCCCCTCCCCGTCTCTTCTGCTGTCTGTCCCCGCCCGCTGTGTTTGTTTGTGTGTGTAAGTGTGTGTGTGCGTGTGTGTATGTGTATGCGCTCTGTCAGTATTTGTGCTGATGGATCTCTCTGTTGTAGGATTACAGCACATTCTGCAGTGAATGTCACTCGTGATGATCTGCATCTCATTAGAGTATTGAGATGTGTGGAGGGATGAGAGGATGAGACTTGTTGAGAGATGTGAAGGGATTTTCATCATTTTCATCATTTTTGGTTGTTTATTTTTCTATGCTTGACAGCTGATGCATGAGCATGACATATAAACACGACCAAACAACCTCTAATCTCAAGAATAAGAACAAACAAAGGCAGAATTGGTTAAACGTATATTTTGCCCCTAATATGCTGTGATTTACATTTGTTGATTATATAAATGAATTACTTGCAATTATAGATATTGCATTTTCTCTTAGCATCTGTTTTTTTTACTGTTACCTTTTGTTCATGCTATTTTTTGCTGTTGCTATCTCCTCTTTTTGTCTTGGCAGCTCTTTTTTCATCTACTTTTCACCCTCCATCTTATAGTATACACTTACCTCTTTTACGCCTGTATCACCACATCTCTGAGGTGGGGGGTGATCTTGTTTGAAGTATGATTTTGATCAAAGAGACAGTTTTCCTTGAATACAATTGTATGTAAGTGGCAATTCTTTGTCACACAATATCTAGTTTTTTTTACTATATTTGCATCTCTCTTGTCCTTACCCTCTCTGCTTTCTACTATTTCATTTTTAATGGATTTTAATGAATATTTAATGTATATTTTAATGGTATACACATCTCAACTTAAAGTGAGACTTCATTTTGGCACATTGCACCAAACATGGCTGCTCTGGAGAGCTGTAACCTCTCGTAAAAATATATCTAACACATAAACAATAGGGACGTTTATTTCCTCCTGTTTCCTTGATTTAACTTCTCTACAAGTAGTTGTGCCTGTGTGAACTTATAAAGAAATTGAGATCTGGGGGAAAATCCTAAATCCTGAATCTATGAGGGTGTGCCTGCTGAAGTAAAGATGAACATTTTCAGGCAAAGTTAAATTTTGCTCCAAGGAGTCAGAAAAGATGGCGGAGGGAAATGAGAAAAAGTGAGAAGGAGAAACTGGAGATTTCAATAGCAGTTTATACGTTCAGTGCTCGAATACACTCTGCTCTCAGGAGTGCCAGTAACCGTCCTAAGATACATTTAACTCATCCCTCCCTTAAATATTATATTGATGGCAAGGGGAGATCTGTGCTGGAGCTGGAGTCATACTGCATGTCTGGAAAAAGAGCTCTTCCAATTCACGTAAAGAAATCCTGCAGGAGAAGAACAAATGCTTTTAGGGGTTATCAACCATCTGACACTCCAATCACACACAGGCGCACACACACACACACACACACACACACACACACAAACTCGCACACGCACAAACATACACTCATACAGACACACACACATACATACACTCACACCTTCAGGCAGCCATCATTTCTTTCTC